>SNQN01002413.1:53915-69597 GCA_008642245.1 Bassia scoparia | reverse complement strand
ATACTCCTGGCTATCCTCTAATTCTCGGCCACCGGGATCATTGTTCTTGCTTCTACACACCAAAGGCTTGTCTGGCACCTGCACAAAGGAGAATAATCCTATTTGGATTATCTCCCCTCCGATTGCTTAAGTAAGTAGTGGAGTTAGGAAGTAAAGTGCAAAGCTAAGAGAGAGAAGTATGTGAGAGATGCTCTCAAGTATTGGGAGTTATACATAAATGCTAGGTAGATTGTGTTGTTTTCCATTATTTTTCGAGGGATTTATAGGCAATCCCTCTAAAACCAAGCATCCCTTGATGTGAGACATTGTCATCCATCCGTGCTACCGAGCTTCCCTACTACCATTTCAGTGTAGAAACCTCGTTTCCCCATCCCGTTTGGTCGGATTAATTTAATCTGTAATGTTTGCCACGTGATCATTTCGACCCTAATAATTGAAGGACACTGGGCAAGGATTTTCCGTGCCACATCATTTGCCCCTAAAACCCAAGTAAATCGTTGGGTTATAGGTGTTTGATCTCAAAAATTTACATTAATTTACATTTCGAAATGTGCTCTGTGGAAGTAACAGCCAGGCCAAGAATAATCCCTCAATTCGCACCCTCGAAATTCGCTATGGCAGCAGAGCCCAAGAAGCAAATTTCCCCCTTCCGCCTCAATTCCCTCTCCCGTCAAATTTCGAAAACAAGGGGAAATGGGCCAAACTAACCTGGGGTATTAAATAACCCCTAAAGGAGAGAGAGAAGACTCTTTTAGTTCTTTATCGCTGAAAATTTCACTTTTGCTTCGCATTTCTCTCCAATCTCTTTCGCATCTTTTCAGCTTCCCACGACAAACTTGGTTCGCAGTTAGCAAGTCTCTTCTTCGCAGTTTTCTTTTAGATCTTCTTCGACACTTCGTTCGACTTCGCACATCAGGTAATTGTTTCGTAACTTTCTTACTTTTTGGCACTTATTGCTTTATTCTTTTTATTCAAGTATAATGGCGCGCAAGTTCTACGGACTCTTCGGCCTATAGATAGGAGTTGGGGCTTGGAAAGCCTTAGTCCAACTTCGCCAGGCTCCAACTTAACATTCCCTCTTCCCTTGATTTTTTTCACTCGCACTCTGTAGCTCCTCGTCCCATCCTTGACACCTCTATCTATTCATATCAGATGCCTCGCCTCAAAACAAAATTACTAGGAGACTCGCAGTTACCAGTTTTGGGAGACGAGGTAGCCAGAGCAAGCCAAGTACTATGGTCGCTTGCCTTACGAGTGGAGACTCCCAGTCCTGACCTATTGCTGAGATAAGCTGCGAGCATTGATGCGCCTTAAGGAGAAAGCGATGGGGACCTCAATTTAAAAACTGCCACAGACAAAGATGGGGATGAGGGCAGAGTTCGATAGGGACCCCTTGGCATGGATTGCAAAAATAAACCCAAAGAGGTGGAAGAATCCTCTAAAGATGAGGACAAGGACAAGGAAGGCCCTCGTTCACCATAGTGCGAAAGGCTTGGAGAGTCGCACTTCAACAGTCTTCCAGCATATTTACGCTTCTCACTTCGGCTTCGTCGCACCTGAAGTCGAGGAGAGGTTCGTGATTTCCCTGCTAAGGGACTCGATACCCCAGACAACGACAACACTCTATCGCAGTTTACAGGCGGTGGACATAGTCTTTTAAACGTGTTGAAGGCTTATGGATAGGCCTCACACAACTGACACCGCAGTCCTGGTGTCACATTACTTGGTACATGACCATTGTAAGTGAAGGGTGGCCATGCAAGAACTGATGTCTTACTTCGCATGCTTTCTGATTCCAAAAATAGCATATGCCAAGCTGATTTGTTTTCACTCCGCAGAAGGGAAGTACATGGACTTCGCTGGATAAGCCAAATAAGCGTGTATAATTGGAAGAATGACATTCTTCCTGGTGCACCAGATAAACTCCTCTCATGTTCTCTACTTCGTGGAACTCGCACCAAAATTATTTAAGGAGAGTGAGTTGGTGTGCGAGAACCCCATAGTTGTACACATTAGAGTACTTCGAGACTGTGATTCAGTACCAATATAGGACCTATAGCTCGCATAAGACCACGGTCCCAAAACTGGTCGCTACCCTCGAATGCTTTCAATAAAGATTTCCAGCGAGCCTTTGACCTCGCCAGGTGGTTGTCGCATGGCTGAGACCAAAGAGGTAGACTTTCTAACTTCTTAATTATTTATTCTTGTTCTGAAGTTTTTCTAACCAAGTGTATCCTTTTCGCAGGGAAGTTCCTTCCGGCAAAATTGCGCAGTATTTAACGGGACAAGTGTCAAGCGAAGACTTTCCAAGCTTTCTCAGCTTGCCTGGCGGTTGATGTCCCTCACAGAGAAGAAATGCCTTTCATCGGGTAAAGTGGACTACTCTTCGCACTTCTAATTGTTTATTCTCGCACTTTCCTTTGCTGCCTTCGCATGAAAGATATTTCTTAATGGCGAAAGATAATGGAATTTTATGCTCGCATGAACACTTGCTCAAATGCGAGGCACATAATGATCTTTCTTTTAATTCTCGAGGGTTTGCTCACTTAAAGCTTTTTCTTTCCATTTGCAGAATTTTGCAGAGCCTTTCGATATCCTAAAGGAGGGGAGGTCCACCACTTCAAAGAAGGATTAGCCGTCGAAATCTGCCTCCCACAGACTTCAATACCAAGTCTTTGAAGAGGACACCTACCTCGCGAGGCGAGGAGAAAGACAAGACTAAAATCTTCCTCGCGAGGGGAACAACAACACCTTTCTCGCAGGGCCGAGAGGAGAGACACAAACTAAACACTCATTCGCGTACGGGATGAGAAAAGTAAATCAAAGCACTCTCGCAAAGCGGGGAGAAGAGACAAGAACATAAATCTCCCTCGCAGTCTGCAGGGAAATCCAAAGCACCCCGGAAATTGCGAAGCCCGGGATACAATAAATGAGCCAACGGGAGGCCAGAGGAAAAAGGTCACTGAGTTGGCTGGCAAGGGCAAAGGCATTGAATGCCAGTGGAATTAAGCCCAAGACGTCCAAGTCCTACACCTCCAACTCCTCTAGCCAGCTAAGGGGGACTCGTCGCACTTGCTCAAGTGGCGAGAAAAGGCTCCCATCGCTCATTCACTTCCTGAGCCTTGCTGCGGAAGAGGGCATCACACCACAGGTACATGTAGTTTACTTCGCAGTTCAATTCTGGGTCCAAATTGCTCATCACTGAGGGTCGCAGTCATTCACAGGGTGACATATAAAGAAGATCAAAGACTTCGCATGATTCTCCTCTCTTTTTGGCCTCGCCATCCTATCCTCATGTTGGTCTAGACTCGGATACCTTCCATATGTGCTAGGTGATGCTGCTAGATGGTGACTCCCATCCTGCGAGCAGGGACTTCGCAGACATGCCATGAATGGGCGAGATCACCAAGACTTCGGAAGAAGCCTCCTTCGCCAGTTCTCTGCTGAAGAATGGCAAGGCTTTGTAAGCGAGCTGAGAACCTTACCAAATCAAACTTGTTGGAGCTGGCTGGCCAACCCAAATGTCGAGCCCCACTGATCTCCAACTCCTCTGGAGACGCCAGAACCACAGTAACCCAAACCACTAAGGGTCGACGATAACATTGTCCAAGGTTTGGTTTAAAGTTTGTTGCAAAGAAGGATCCTTCGCTGTTTACTGCTTCTGCTGATGCCATAGAGGACACAAGTGGCTGGAGGTGGATTAAGGGTCGACCACTTACTCTTCTTGCAAGT
The DNA here is from genome assembly GCA_008642245.1 of Bassia scoparia. Taxonomy (NCBI): domain Eukaryota; kingdom Viridiplantae; phylum Streptophyta; class Magnoliopsida; order Caryophyllales; family Amaranthaceae; genus Bassia; species Bassia scoparia. The sequence goes on along the minus strand of SNQN01002413.1, from coordinate 65,865 downwards.
TTGTAGCTGAGAAAAGAAGAAGATAGTAGGTTGAATTTGTCCGTTGCGCGTCGAAGGAGTAAAAGGAAGCCTGCAGGGGTACCAAGCTGTTCTTGTGACGAGCGATAAGTGGGCTCGCGAATGTAAGTTTCTTTCACTTCATCTAAAATTTTTTACAAGTATAAACCTTGCAGTTTTTTATTATCTAACCTTTGCTTCGCACTTTCTTCAAGTGAATGTGTGATGGATGGCGTTTGCAAGGCATCGAAAGGCCAACCCGATCCCAAGCACAAGAGTTTGATGTACAAGAGTCCTTTGGAATACCGTCTTCTCAGCAGACTTGGCTATCAAGGTCGATGACGCAGATGGCGACCTTATTACTCTTTGGCCACAGTCTGAATGCGGTCAAGAGCTATCGCAAGTCCTAAAAGGCTACCACTCCCTTCTCACCAAAACCACAATGATTCGGCCAAAGCAATGGCCAAGTCTGTAGAACAAGGGAAAGAGCGAGTTCAACAAGGCCGTCGCTGGCAGACTGAGCAAGAGTAGCTGCGAAGGCGCTAGCAGAAGCATCCTCAAGGTTGAAAGAGGAGGATTGACGAGAGCTGAGCCAAAGTGCGAGATGAACTGCTGAAACCTTCGCCTTTATTGCTAAGGAACAAGACAGGGAGTCGAACTTGAAGGAGAACCAAAATCAAAGTTCTCCTTGAGGCTAAAAACTCAGCATTTAAAGAAATGCGACCCTTTGGATGGGAGCAAGCTTGCATCTCTTCCTGCGAAGGAAGAGTTATCCCTTTCGCTGCTTCGAGGAAGGTTGGCTACTAGAGGCTGTCAACATCATTCAAGGATGATTCTGACACGCTAGAAAGAGCCAGACCTCCCCTACCGAGAAAGACTTCGCATTTGAGTACGTCGACGCTGAACACTCGACGACTTTGCACTTCGTCTGGTTCTTCAGACTAGGCAACGATCAGTTCGTTAGATAGCAGCAAACTAGTAGTGGCGAGGAGGAGAGGAAGCCCAAAAATGACGAAGGCGATTGCCGATGTTGCAAGGATGCGACTAAGTGGATCAAGACGAGCACATCGACATTGAGAACATTGAATAAGCGATGATGCTGACGTTCGCATTACGTGACTCCTCCTTCGCCCTTTTGTTAAGTTTGGCTCAGTGATGTAATTGTTGTATTCTTATTTGTACAAGACTAGGTTCTCGCACAAACAATCATTTTATGACAACAAAGCTCTGTAATTCACTTTTCCATCAATCCAGTAAGAAGCTTTCCTGCTATAAAACATTCCAAGTTCTTCTATTCGCCAATTTTCACTTGCTTTCTGACATTCGGACTTTGCACTTCTAGTTACTTAGGTGACTCGCACTTCAAACTACTTGTGTATACTTGCCCTGTTAGTGATGGTTCCTTGGCTGGCGCATTGGACTACCACTTCCAACAAATATGCAATACTCTAGGATGTGCGAACAATTTCTTCCTAATGATGTGGGCTTCTGCTTGTGAGAAAGGTCCAAGTTATAGATTTTAGGAATTGATTGACTTGAGACCAAGTAGTGGTGTCCAAGTCAAAAATCATACTGATTCCCTTTTAAATTTGGGAGATTGAGTCAAGCGAAGTCGCAGATATAAACCCTCGCAGTCACAACCTTCAATAGTTTGCGGATAGTGTGCGAGTTCGATTTCGATCTTTTTACAAAACGGTAAGCTCGCACGTCGCAGTTGCCTTGGTGATAAATTTTGTGTTTTGAGCCATTTTCGATCGTTTTTACAAACGGTAAGCTCGCACGCGCAGTTGCCCTGGTTGACCGATTGTTGCGAGCCATTTTCGATCGTTTTTACAAAACGGTAGCTCGGCACGTCGCACTTGCCGCTGTTGACAGATATTGTGCGAGCCATTTTCGAGTCGTTTTACAAAACGGTAAGCTCGCACGTCGTAGCTTATCTTCATAGGCCAATTTGCTTAGACCTAAGACTAAGCCCAAGCATTTTGGGGGGCCTTTCAAAAAAAATTTCTCTTAATTGTCGAGACCCTTACTTGTGTTATTTATCTCCATCTTTTAGGGAATTTGTCCGCCTCGGACATTGGGGTGCTTGCCCTTGACATGGTTGGGTGCGAGTCATTTTTGATTGATTTAACCAAAACGGTAAGCTCGCACCTCGCCATGGTGATGGGTCGTTTTCCCTTGAGGGTTGACTGGGTGCGAGGCCATTTTTGTTGATTTTTACAAAACGGTAAGGCTCCCCCGGGGCCCCCCCACGGGGTTTTCGGGGCCAAAATATTTTTTTTCAAAAGAAAAAAGCTTTTTGCATGTTGTTGCGCTATAATCTAGGGGAGTGCTTCCTTACGCTTTTGGGACGTTTGCCCTTCTGGCAGTTTTGCCAAGGTCTATAAACTTCTAAGCACATGACTTAGGGAATTTTAGGTATTTTAACAGGAAATTTGTCTGTCAAGTCTCATTTGAGGAATCATGGGTGTAAGTTATTCGCTTTGAATTTTTACTGTTGCCAAGGAGGAGATTTGCCCTGTTAAAGATAACAGGGAATTTTGAAGTTCAATGTAATTGAAGGCTTTCATTCAATCTAGATACTTCAAAAGTCTTTACAAGTTTTGAGCGCCTTCAGGTCGACTCAAACTTAGGTAGTGCGAGTGCACGGTTGGCACTCGACTTAGGGTGAGCGCTGCCGGTCGACTCAAATATGTTTGTTAACATAAAAATTTCTCAAGTTTTACAGTGTTCAAGGATGAGTAAGTCGTTGCCCCTAACCGTTTCTAGTTTGAAGGGGTTCTCATCCTAACACTTCACAACATTTGTATGGACCTTCCAATTTGGGGTTTACTTCCCACCTTCCTTTGTCCTTCCCGTGGATTCCCATTTTTCCCAACACAAGGTTCCCCCAATTGGAGAGGGTCCTATGGTTGACGCGCTTGTTGTATTCCCAGACATTCTTAACTTATAGTATTGTTGACGAAGGAGAGCGATTGCCCCGGATCTGGATGAATCCAGGATTAATTCATAAGCTTCCCAATTTCCTTCCTCGTGATACATCATGACTCGTAGTGTTCGCGTTCATACATCTAACGGCAATACGGCATCCGAACCAAAGAAGTGTAATGGAGTCTCTCCTGGTTGAGTTCTTTACGTGTCCGGATCGGAACATCGCACATGTACAGTTCATCCACCCATGACCTTTGCATGGTTCCAGCTTCTTCTTCATCCAATTCTAATAATCTTGTTGAAGGACCTCACTTGTCATGCTGTGGATGTGCACGGAAGCAAAGTTGTGCGTGTTCCTTGGTCGAATAAGCCAGATTAGTGAGAATGTTGAATCAATTGAGAGCCATTTATCGAAGACGATGGATTGTGGCACACCATCACGAGTGCTATATTTCAGGTTAAGGAAACCCTTGCAATTCTGGCACTTTAATATTTTCTCATTTCGGCTCGGTTCTACCCATTTGGTGAAATATCACAGCCACGATCAAGAATTTTTTTGCCCGAAGCTTGGGAGGAAAGTCCGAGGATGATCTACACCCCACGTTGGAAATGCAGAGGTGATAGCACCGGGGGGACAAATTGATTTGCGGCCGGTTGGTGAATCCCGTGAGCATGATTTGGCAACTTGTGACATTTCTGACAGAAATCTGGCGGCATCTTGCTCTCAAAGTCGAGCCAGTAGTATCCCGATTCTAAGAGCTTTCTCAAGACCTTGCCCCAATACGTGGATCCACCACATAGCCTGGTGGTGTCATCTAACAACCTCTACCTCTATCTCTGGGAGTGATACATTTGAGCAAAGGGATAGAGAAAGATTTCTGTAGAGCTGGCCATTCCAATATTACGAACCCAAGTCACCCGCCGTTCACTACATTGGCTATTATTTCGGATCAAGGTAGTCAATTCCCGCATTTGTTTTGAATTCAATGATCTCGTTCCATCCAGGATTCTTTCCCTATTGATGATAGTGGACCTCGTCTAGCTCGTTTATATACTTCGTTGATTCTGACCTCCCCAAAAGACAGACTTGGGAGAGTCATCCGTAGACCGACGCTAGGCCACACCTTGGACTTGGGCGCCATCTGACTTGATATGTTTTTTACCCAAGCACTTCACTAGGTGAAAAACGTTCCAATCCTTCAATTCCTTATTTACCATGTCAAGTATTTGATCATATTTTCATCCCTGGCCTATACTCACCATCTGACTTGACTCACCACCAATTGAGAATCTGACATAGCATCAATTTTCGTGCCCCAGCGCGCTTATTACACATTCTGATTCCTGCACCAAAGCTTCAATATTCGCCTCGTTTTAATGTTTGGAATTTAATCTCATAGCAGTATTTGAATGTGTACCCCTTCTAGCGATGTTGAACAAGATTCCTGCCCCAACCCCCATTTATGAGTAGATGAACCATCTACAAAATAATGTCCACGTCACTTGTCGTTTTGGCTGGGGGAGGCCTGTCATTTCCACGATAAATCTGCTAAGGCTTGCCCCTTTATGGCCTTTCTTGGTTCGACTCTAAAGTGAAACTCATCATGTTATCGCCCATTTAAAGCATCCTTCACGGAAGATTCCACTTGGTCAAAGGTGCTTGATGGCTGGATAGTGTAGACAACAATTTTATGTGCTGCAAAATAAGGGACGAAGTTTCTTGCTAGCCTCATGAGTGCCAGGCTAAACTTTTCAATGTGCCATAGCGCATCTTCTTGCTCCTTGAAGTACATGGCTTAAAAAAGTAAACTAGCAACTGAGCTCTCTTCCCTTAATCGGCCACCAGCACAGCCGCAGGCGATGTTTGAAGGACCGAGAGGTACATGTACAATGTACTCTTCCTTCCATAGGCTTACCAACCTTGGAAGGAGTTTGTAAATGTTCCTTCAACTTGACAAAGACAGCTACAGCCTCTTCGCTCCAACTCAAAACTTGGCCACTCTTTATTGGATTGCCTTGAGAAAATACTGACACTATCCCAGGTTTGGACGAGAAATCTGCCAAGCGCCACTAGAACACCTGTCAGTTCTTTGACCTCCCTCACGATTACGAGGCGATTGCATTTAGAACAGCTTTAACTTTGTCGGGGTTTGGCTCAATACCCTTTTCTATCTACCAAGAACCCCAAGAACTTGCCAGAAGTAACCCCAAAGACCACCTTCTTCGGATTCAAGTTCATGCCCAAAATGATCTAAAGGTCAAATGTCTCTCGTAGGTCCCTAGCATATTTTCCTTCTTCTTAGCTTTGATGATCAATGTACATCAATGTAGGCTTCTACATTCTCCAAGCTGACTTAGCGAAATGGTGTTTTACACATCTTTGAAGGTAGCCGGGGCGTTTTTAAGCCAAATGGCATTACTTGTAACAGATTACAGCCCCATGTCCAGTGACAAAGGCCGTTTAATCCTGGTCTTCCTCCTTGAGAGGGGATTATGTGGAACCCGAAATAAGCATCAACGAAGCTCAGGCTCCTGCCCCGACTGTAGAACTACTAGCTTGTCGATTTTGGGAGTGGGAAGCTATCTTTTGGACAAAGCCCTGTCAAAATCTGTGTAGTTCACACACAATTCTCACGTCCCATTATGTTTGGAACTACAACCACATTTAGCCACCACTCTCCGGATACTTGCAAGGACGGATGAACCCAACATCTAGCAATTTTTCACCTCTTCGTCACTGCCTTGCTTCGACCGGACCCAGAGTTCTCTTCTTTGCTTCACTTGTCTTTGAAAGTGGCTTGGGATCAACATCAAGGAATATGCTGGAGATTTTTGGATCCAGCCCTGGCATTTCCTCCGCTGAGAATGCAAAGACATCTTTATACTCCCTCAGGAAATCCTTAAACCTCTTGCCCCAAGTTTTGTCATTCATGGCATCACCTACCTTAAACCGATTCTCCTTGCAAGTTGGAGATTCCAAGGCGAAGTTCCTCTTGTTGCCTCCATAGCTCTGCCGATAGATAGAAGCAAAACAAACCATGGATGGCCATACATTTCCTAGTGAGTACCAGGACCATTCATTACCATACGCCAGACTTCCTCTTCTTGGAGACCCCTTGTTCGAAGCCTCGGCACATCACCAATTTGTTCCCCCGCAAGTGGTATTACGGTTGGTAAGGTAGCACTCATCAGCGACTTGCTGATCTCCATTAATTTGTTGACAACTTGCACTCGTCATGATAAATTCTCACATCAAGATGTGTAACCACCACGGACTTTTTAAACATTGAGCGTTGCCTGCCGATGATAGACGTTGTAGGCTGTCATATTTTTGACCACCAGGAACTTTAACTCTCATAGTCCTACAAACGTTTTCTCGTCCAAGACGAATGAGTGAAAGTGACCATTCCCACTGGCTGAATAGATACCACCACCAAACCCAATTATGAGATTGTGGATGCACTAATCGTCATCATTGTATTTCAGTTTCTGACGGCACTCGAAGCTTATGATGTCGGAGAGCTTCCATAATCAATAAGAATTGCGACGGACACGCTTATCCCCCTTTCATCTTGACCACTAGAGGTCATCATGGGGGTGCATTTACCTCCCCACGACCCTTCCACAAATAGAAATCTTGGAACTTCTCCTCCTCCTCTTTGTCCAGGAGCATGACTTTGTTGAGGAGTTCTACATATCCGGGTGGGGCCCTTGGCAGTTGGGCCCTCTTTGCGGCGAAACCTTCAAAAATCGTGTGAACGATTCCGAGATTAGCATGCTCTATGTGGGGCACCCTCCGTAGAGGGAGATTTCTTCAGAATTCTCTTTATTAAAATGCTTCTTTACCTTGCCCTAGGTGGCTAGGCGATCATAGTTTCGCTGCAAGTATATCAATCATCGTGACATGTCAGGCTCCTTGTGATTACTTGCAATACTTGGACTTGTTCCTCTTTATCCGTCTTGTTTGATTTGGGGGGAGGTCGTCGATGTGGACATTCTCGGATACTTCCTTGTAGACTGAAAGATCTTGTGTATATCACCGTTGAGTATACTGAACTTTCTCTCTTCTTGTCGAGGCCTTTTTCGAATGTTTCCCATCCTCCTCAATATTCTAAGGTGCCAGACCTCTTTTTATCAGACCCACCGCTTTTGTGTGCTTTGGTTACTTTGATGTTTTGAGGAGGGAGGTTATACCTTTTCCTTGGGCCTTCATTGACAGCACAGACCTCTTCGGCTGGATCCTGCTGATTCTCTCACATTCATCTCGTTCAAGTCTCCACCCAGTTGTTCTTACCATTTGGAACTTGAAAGACGTGTCCTCATCCAGCCCACGATAGAAATTGTCCAGGATTACCCGGTCTGGCATCTGGAATTTGGAGAGTTTCGTTGTTAAAAGCATTTTACATAGTTCCTCCAAACTCTCATTGGGCCGTTGCTGAATCCTACCCAAAGTGTAAGCTACTTTTTTTCTCATGGGCGATGTGATGAAATGATTGACGTGAAAAGAACAAGCTAGCTCATTGAAGTTGTGGATAGAACCTTGTTGGAAAGACCGCATGAACCACCTTATGTGACAGCCCTTAAGAGTAATGGAAATACTTACACCAAGTCGCATCGTCGGCCTGAGAGTGGTTAGCTGAGATGCTTGTACATTGCATAGATGATCTCTGGGGTCTGTAAGTTCCATCATAAGCAATCAATAGATGGAAACTTAATCTTCTGGGACTGCGTAGCCAATGAGGATAAAGAGAAGAAGGGTTCTTGTCAAGTTAGGGAGACGGCTTGCATCCCCAATCACCCGTTGGATGTTTGACCATGACCCATATCCAGGTGGGCACCGCTTTGGTGACACCCCCCATGTTGGTGGAGATCTAACCTCAGGCTCATGTCGATGCGATCTCGGGGTGGCCTAGCTAGATGATGCTTTGTGCTTGGGGACCATGGTTCTAAAAGAACGGTGTGAAGGAGTCCGTACACACTGCGTGGAACTAGTCAAGGGAATGCTACTTATCATACAGAGCGGCTTGCTTAACCTTCAGTTCTCTTCTTGTCAGAGATTACCCTGGCATCTGATTCCTTTCCCTCTTGATCTCAGTAGTCTTCGGGCAATCCATGGAGAAGCTCGCGTCCTACTTTCCTCTTTTCAATAGAGTCTAACGTCTTCTTGCTCCTCAGCGAGAAGAAACGTCATCCTCTACATAGGCTTCATCAGAACCTATTAAGGGACCACCCTTGCAGAGGTGGCCTTGGGTGGCAATTGTTTGCGCTTTGTGTTGGAAGGCTTTAGGAGTGCAATGGTACCTCCTGCCTGGCTCTTTTCTCGTTCCAAGAACGTGCCTCAATAGAAAAAAATCATGCTTTCGGCGTTGTTTTTGACTTGGATTCTGAGCTTGGGAATGATGGGGAGTGTTGTACTCCAAAAGCTTGGGGACTTGGCCAGGGAGCTTCACTATTAGTCACCTTAGACGGCCTGCCTACAAGGCTTTTAAGCGGGATCTCCGCTTGGAGAGCATCAAGTCTACTCTTCAATTCATCTTTGCTGGGAGAAGCGAGCCATATCTTATCCACTCCTTTGGAGATTTTCATCCTTGAGCGTATCGTGAGAAACGTAACCACTATCTAAGATCCTGAAGCGGCAGGCCAGTGTTGTCTTCCAGGCACAATTGGAAAAGTGGAGGGGTCGGCGTTCATCTCGCCATTGGGATTACTCTTCCTTCTCTGAAGATTGGAGGTGTGATCGATCCTTCGTGTTGTATAACCTCCTAAACCATTTCTGATGCCTCCCCACATAACGGCGCAAATGTTGTAGCAGTAATAATGGGGATGACGTGTCCTGGGCACAATATTTCCCTAGCTTTCTGAGTTGAGAGGAGGGGTGGAGTTCCTTCATTGCTACCTCTGGAAGAGCTGACCTATCTATTGCACGTTGAATGACATCCTGGCTATCTCATCTCCTGCCACGGACGTTTTTCTTGCCTAAGCAATCAAAAGTCTTGGCTGGCACCTGCACAAGGAGAATAATCCTATTTGGATTACCTCTCCCCTCCGATGCCTTAAGTAAGTATGAGTTAGGGAAGTAAAAGTGCCAAGCCGCTAAGAGAGAGAAAGTAGTGAGAGATGCTCTCAAGTTTAAGTTGGGAGTTTACAAAAATGCTAGGAAGGATTGTTGTGTTTTTCATATATTTTTCGGAGGTATTTATAGGCAATCCTCCAAAAACCAAGGCATCCTTTTGGATGGGTGACCTTGTCATCCAATCCGTGCTTTCGAGCGTTTCCTTACTACCATTCTCAGCTGTGTAACGTCGGTTTCTCCGTCCCGTTTCGGTCTGGATTAATTTAATCATGTTAGCGTTTTGCCACGTGGATCATTTCGACCCAATATATGAAGGAACGTGGGAAAAACGATTTTCCGTGCCACAATCACAATCACTAACAAAAAAAATTTTTTAGCGTACGGGCAATCATCCCGAAATAGGTAAATTACGTCCCAAATTGAATTTAGCGACGAATTTAGGGACGAATTTTGTCGTTCTAAACCTTTGTTGCTAAATCAATTTTAGGTGTCAAGAGGAATTTCAAAATCGGTCCCTAATTTAGGATTTTTTCATCCTTAAATTTAGGGACGAAATTTTAAAATTTACGTTCCTAATTAAAATGAACACATAAAAAAATGTGTGAATTACTCTTAGTGCACCTATTGAATCACCTTTTAATCACGCCACTTGTCCAGCTCTTGAGAGGAATTGAAATCGTGACCTCATAAATTCCGTCGCTAATAGGAACGAACTCTTAAATTCGTCTCTAAGTTTTAGGGAATGGAATGTTAAAAATCCGTCCCTAAATTTATTTTTTTCTTTGCGATTTGTGTATGGAGAGAAAAATGTAGTGGAAATTTAGGGATGGATTCTAAAAATCTGTCCCTAAATTTATGATTTTATTGGGATGATGATCTTTGGAGATGGTAGCTCTTGGGAAATTAGGGATGAATTGTTATTTTCATCGATTTTTTAAAAAAATTTTGAACCCCTATAGAGGCTTATTTTGGACTTTTACGTGTTTGCGTTCTTGAAATTCCCAGGTCAGTTTGAATATTATGGGACTCCATCGAGGTACGCAGTAGAGAAAGTTCGCACAAAAACTAACTTCACTAAGAACATTTTCGCCACGAAAACCTACTTCGCACATGTCGCCTAGAAAATAGTCTATATGTTTGCTCGGTACATTGTCAAATTTCCAATTCAAATTGAAATGGGTTATACCCACCAACAGTCTCTTGGAAATAGTTGTATTTACCTTTTAAGCCTTCAGCAACCTCAAGATTTGGGGACGATTGGTTTTAAGGGACTAATTTAAATAGAGTTAGAGGACAAATTTATGGATCCGTCCCTATTTAGGACATTTTTTTTAATCTGAGCCTAAATTATAAATCGTCCCTAATTTAGGACCATTTTTGTCACCAATCCCTATATTTGACGGGATAAATACATTCCTAAATTTCCGTTGCTATACGAGCCTTTTTTTTTGTAGTGACTCTACACTTTATTAATTGTTTCGATGAATCTATGGATTTCTAATAATCAAATATTTTAAAAATAAAAAGTGTTGCGTAACAATATATGGTACTGCTGACGTGGCAAGTGGAGCCAACGAGCCGGTGTTGGTGAAGTATACCTGGTCTGCAATCCGGTTTACCTGGCAAAACCACAGGTTTGAACTACCCTGGGGCAACCCAGGATCACCCCTTCGATGGAGGTGTCAGTATTTAACCAGGGTGTTAATACTTTATAGAGAGAGAGAGTGAGGTTGTGATGGTCATGAGAACTTACCAGCCCTTGTGCCTCAAATCTGCCTTGTATACCTAGATTGTGCAATAGTCCAAAGCATCCCAATCGTGACAAGTGGCTCGTACTTATAAATCTTCTCTCTTGGAAGCGGGGAGAAGAGACAAGAACATAAATCTCCCTCGCAGTCTGCAGGGAAATCCAAAGCACCCCGGGAAATTGCGAAGCCCGGGATACAAATAAATGAGCCAACGGAGGGCCAGAGGAAAAAGGTCACTGAGTTGGCTGGCAAGGGCAAAGGCATTGAAATGCCAGTGGAGAAGCCAAGACGTCCAAGGCCTACACCTCCAACTCCTCTAGCAGCTAAGGGGGACTCGTCGCACTCTGCTCAAGTGGGCGAGARAAGGCCTCCCTCGCCTTCACTTCCTGAGCCTGCTGCGAAGAAGCATCACACCACAGGTACATGTAGTTTACTTCGCAGTTCAATTCTGGGTCCAAATGCTCATCCCACTGAGGGTCGCAGTCTTCACAGGTGACATATRAAAGRAGATCAAAGACTTCGCATGATTCTCCTCTCTTATGGCCTCGCCATCCTGATCCTCATGGTTGGTCTGACTCGGATACCATTCCATATGTGCTAGGTGATGCTGCTAATGGTGACTCCCCATCCTGCGAGCAGGACTTCGCAGACATGCCTGAAATGGGCGAGATCACCAAGACTTCGGAGAAGCCTCCTTCGCCAGTTCCAACTGCTGAAGAATTGGAAGAGCTTTGTAAGCGAGCTGAGACCCTAAAATTCTTCCCTCCAGAATTCAGCTATGTGGGGGACCTCTACCAAATCAACTTCGTGGAGCTGCTGGCCAACCCAAATGTCGAGCCCCCACTGATCTCCACTCCTTTGGAGACGCCAGAACCACAAGGTAACCCAACACTAAGGGTCGACGATAACTTTGTCCAAGGTTTGGACAAGTTTGTTGCGAAGAAGGATCCTTCGCTGGTTACTGCCCTTTCTGCTGATGCCATAGAGGACGACAAGTGGCTGGAGGTGGATAAGGTCGACCACTACTCTTTTTGCAAGTTTGGAGCTGAGAAAAACAAGAAGATAGTGGTTGACATTGTCCGTTGCGCGTCGAAGGAGTAAAAGGAAAGCCTCGCAGGGTACAAGGCTGGTTCTTGTGGACGAGCGATAAGTGGGCTCGCCGATGTAAGTTTCTTCACTTCATCTAAAATTTTTTACAAGT
>SNQN01002413.1:17236-30853 GCA_008642245.1 Bassia scoparia | reverse complement strand
TAGGGATGAAATTTTAAAATACGTTCCTAATTAAAATGAACACATAAAAAAAAATTGTGGTGATTACTCTTAATCACCTATTAATCACCTTTTAATCACGCCACTCGTCCAGCTCTTGAGAGGAATTGAAATCGTGACCTCATAAATTCCGTCGCTAAATTAGGAACGAACTCTAAAATTCGTCTCTAAGTTTAGGGATGGAATGTTAAAATCCGTCCCTAAATTTATGTTTTTCTTTGCGAGGTGTATGGAGAGCAAAATGTAGTGGAAAATTTAGGGATGGATTCTAAAATCTGTCCCTAAATTTATGATTTTTATTGGGAGATGTCTAATGGTAGCTCTTGRGAAAATTTAGGGATGAATTTTAATTTTCATCGTTTTTTTAAAAAAAWTTGAACCCTATAGAGGCTTATTTTGGACTTTTACGTGGTGCGTCTGAAATTTCGGTCAGTTTGAAATATTATGGACCTCCATCGGGTACGCGTAGAGAAAGTTACGCACAAAAAACTAACTTTCACTAAACATTTTCGCCCACGAAAACCTACTTCGCACATGTCGCTACGAAAATTCTAAGTTGTTTTGCTCGTACATTGTCAAATTTCCATTCAAATTGAATGGTTATACACCCAACAACAGTCTCTGAAAATAGTTGTATTTACCTTTAAGCCCTTCAAGCAACCTCAAAGTTTGGGGACGATTGGTTTTAAGGGACTAATTTAAATAGGTTAGAGACAAATTTATGGATCCGTCCCTAATTTAGGGACATTTTTTTTTATCTGAGCCTAATTATAAATCCGTCCCTAATTTAGGGACAATTTTTGTCACCAATCCCTAATTATTTAGGGACGGATTTAAATACATTCCTAAATTTCCGTTGCTATACGAGCTTTTTTTTTGTAGTGACTCTACACTTTATTAATTGTTTCATGAATCTATGAATTTCTAATAATCAAATATTTTAAAAATAAAAAGTATTTACTTAATTAGAAGTTGAATAAAACATTGTTTGAAATTCAATAATTCATAAAGTCATCTTTGCCAAAAAAAAAAATTATGACCTCTTTTCATGAATTTGTATAGGAGCCCCCAAGATCGTTGCCTTAACCTTATAGACAATTGAGTGATAACTTGAGCAATCGAATGAGGCACTTGACTGGCTTTCTCTTAAAGTTACAAGCAGTATGTTAAGTAAACATAGAAGAGTTTCATACAAGACCAAGAGTCGGGACGTACAATTTTACCTTGTAGTATATTCATCGATTTCGTGGGAAGTATAAGCATAAAGTAATTGGTCTCCTCCTCTTATTTATAAAGACAAGAATCAGGCACTAACTCAAATCTAGAATGTTCAACGATATATTAACCAGTATAAGTTATATCACTATTACATCAGATTTCTCTAATCTATAGCAGAGCAAAGACTAGGATAGTAGACTGGTGAATACATTAAAAACGCACATTATCAAATAATGCAAAATTTAAACAACCCAATAATTACCCTAATTAAACCAATAATTCGCAATAAACAACCGTGGCTTGGGTCTTAACCAACCTCTAATGAAAGAGCAAAAATAATCAAAAACGACAGTGCATAGAGTCGGGAGCAAAGTAGGGCTACACAACAGTGTGGCATATGACATGAACTTGGTGGGGTTAAGTAGACCAATAAATAAGTCAAAAATTTTGAGCTTCTGATTAAGGAGAAGGCAAGAATGCATGTGATTAGTGAACATGTACAGAGCATCAAGCTTCAATGGGCATTTGTCTTTTAAGAATCAAGTGAAACGAAGTATATATATGGACACAAAAATGGATATGAGATAATAATTTAAAATGAAGGACACGAAGACATAGAAATATTTTGAATAATATTAATTAAGAAATATATGAAATTTATTGTAGGGATATAGTATCATGATTTTGTTAAGATGAAAAAAGACTTTTTACAAGGTTATATGTAAAAGAATGAAGCATGAGTAAGCTAGAGAATATATGTGTTGTAATTTGTTTGATTAAGTATTGGTTGTGGTATCCAATATCTGTTGAATATCATACTATCGTATTGAATGATAGGATTGAGTATATGACGACAATGAAGTTATGTTGACATATATTTTCATTACATAAAAGTCATTAAATTTAACATTTAGCTTCCATATTGTAAGTAAATTACGAAATATCTTGAGAGAGACCAAAGGTCCCTTTCCAGTAGACGTATCAACAAGTGGGGTCAGATTGTGCTAAACGATATGCAATTCGGGTTGTCATGTCGGATTCGTGCTTTGGGATGTCTTGTCCACGCCAGATACTCCGAGTCAGGTTGAACAACGGTTTGACATCTTATAACAACGATGTTTTTTGTATTAATGATTTTTATAACGTATTCTTTGAAAATTAAAACTCTAAATTTGTATTCATAATACCAAGAATTAATAAATAACGTCTTTTAGAATCACTTCCAACAAATAAATCATCAAAATGATAATTTAGGAAATTAATGCTAAAGGTTTAATAGTCTAATGTAATAGAAATTATCAACAAACCATAAAAATAACAAAAAGTGTTTAATCCACCGGGTTGAAAGTTGGCGGGTTTAAGCGTGTTTAATAAACGAGTTTCAACTGGTCAAAATTTTTGTCAAAACCCGTTATTTGTGGGTCGGGTTGCTCGAATTTCCCAGGTCAAGTCCGAAATTGACAGCTCTACTATCTCGTGTGTAGGATTTATCAACTCTCTAAGTTAGACTTGTTTTTCGATGTCTAAAGAGTAGGGATGCAAAACAATCCTATGATCTCCTAATAAATGAAGTGAAACTCTAATCAACCGAGCATTCCTCGGAAACTGATTTCTGCACTCCAAGCTGAAATCGACACTTCATTTTACGACCGCAAAACGGTTATTAAATAGTCTTGACGGTCTCTAAATTGAAGTGTGAAAATAAGTTCTCGCATTCCTCAGTGTGAATATCAAGTAGATATCTTTTACGGAGTAGGCCATGTTCCTAATCCAGTAATCAAATATTAAATTAAATATATTTTTTAAAAACCATAAAATAATGTGGTAATTCATCATACCAGTAAATTAATTACTATATTAAATTAAAAAACCACCAGCAAAACCAACCGAAACCAATCCAACCAAAAACAACAAACAAAAACCCCAATCATCATAATTTCACTTCATAAATTATTTAAAACACCCACCTAATTTCTTACATTTATATATATTTTTCCCCTTCTCAACCAATCCAAACCCCTCAAAAACCACCGGAAAAAATGGATTCCCGGCGAAAAGACACGGCGGAGCAAGCGGCGAAGAGAGAGAAAGTCGAAGAAGTCGTCAAACCCGACGACAACGAAGTCGACGTCGATGAAGACGATGACGAAGTTAGCGAAAGCGGAAGCGATTACACATCGGAAGATGAAGGAAAAGATGATTACAGAAGAGGAGGTTATCATGCTGTTAGAATCGGCGATTCCTTCAAAAATGGAAGTTATGTTGTTCAGAGTAAGCTTGGTTGGGGCCATTTCTCCACTGTTTGGCTTGCTTGGGATACCAAACACTCGGTATGTTCTTCCAATCATTTTTTTTATTCTACTCTTTTTTTAGGTTTATTTGTGAATTGGATTGTTTTTGACCTAATTTTTGTTATTGATTGATGTTTTAATCGGTTATTTTTGTATTTGGAAGCTTGCATTTTCTTTTGGAACATTTTACTGTTCTATATCTTGTTAATGAATGTAATGTTGCGGAAATTGTAATGTTTTTTGTATATCTCATACAGTGAGGAGCTATGCTGCAGATATGTTTGCTGCATTAGATGTATCCGATCAATAATTTGTTTTTGTTTTTTTTTTTTAATTTGTTGATTTTGATTATGTAAGCAGTCGAATGTATGTAGCAATGGAAGAATCAAAGGTGTAGATTAAAATAGAGGTGTTGCACTTCTGTAATCGTGTTCGAGTTTGACTTGATTTCTGGTTTTTGATTTGCCATCATTTTTAAGGAATGGTGATTGATTTTGCTATCGTTTTTTTTAGGAATGGTAGCTTGATATTGCTTTGTTGAACTCCTTATTGAACAAGCTTATTGTTAGCGCCCTCGTGTATTTATTATCTTACTTTGTAAATTGTAATCTTCATAATTAAGTCAGCAGTTAWTTCTTTTTTCTTCCTTTTTTTGATTTTGATGYATGTACATTATGGATACTATGTACTAATGGAAGGAAATTGGGAAGTAAGAAATTAAGCTGTTGTACCTATATTGGCTATATGCTTATAGATATTAAATTATAAAATCTGTTTAATGAGGCGATTTGCTTCTCTTATGATTGTTGCCTTTCGATAACCTGATCAATAATTTTCTTTTCTTCTGTTGATTTTGATATATGTGCACACTTGAAACTTGTAGCAATATAAGGAAAAAGGGGTGGATTTTWAATTTGAAGTGTTGTATTGATCTTCTTTAGTCTCACTGATACGCCATACATTAGGTTCTTTTGAAAAGTTTATGTGGGAAGTTTGTTATGTACATCCGTATATTTCGCTTATGTATGTGATTCTTGTATCATAAATGCTGGTTAAGCTCTTTCATTTTGGTCTGATTATTATTGTATATTTTTTTGTTGTTTTGTGAATAAATAATTAGCGATATGTGGCACTGAAAGTGCAAAAGAGTGCGCAACATTACACAGAAGCAGCAATGGATGAAATTACAATATTGAAACAGATTGCTGATGGTGATCCAGATGATAAGAAGTGTGTTGTGAAGCTTTTGGATCATTTTAAACATTCTGGTCCAAATGGGCAGCATGTTTGTATGGTTTTTGAGTATTTGGGGGACAATCTTTTGACGTTAATAAAGTATTCAGACTATCGCGGGATGCCTTTGGAGAAGGTGAAGGAAATATGCTATCATATTTTGGTTGGCTTGGATTATTTGCACAGGAAGCTGTCAATCATACACACTGATTTAAAGCCGGAAAACATTTTGCTATTGTCAGTGATAGACCCCTCTAAGGACCCTAGAAAGTCTGGTGCTTCTCTTATCCTTCCTAATAGCAAAGACAAACACATTTATGAGTCAGGGAGCACAAAGGACAATAAAGTGTCAAATGGTGATCTAACAAAGAATCAGAAGAAAAAGATACGGAGGAAGGCGAAACGTGCAGCTCAAGGGTGTGCAGGGAAAGAAGCTGCTGCTGATTCCGAGCAAGATCCCGAAACATCAGGTGGAGTATAGTTTTGATCATAGTTGAAGTTTMAATATAGATTTTGTGGAAGTCCAAATGAATGTTTCTAACATTGTGAATAGATCATCAGATGCCGATGGTGTGAAGAGGACGAGTGGAGGGAGTTCAGTCCATAAGAGAGGGAGCCGCTCAACTAGGCGGAAACTTTTGGAGTCTGTGGACCTCAAGTGCAAACTGGTTGACTTTGGAAATGCTTGTTGGACTTACAAACAATTTACCAATGATATTCAGACAAGGCAGTATAGGTGTCCTGAAGTCATACTCGGATCAAAATATTCCACTTCTGCTGACATGTGGTCCTTTGCTTGCATCTGTTTTGAGCTTGCAACTGGTGATGTTCTGTTTGATCCTCACAGTGGTGACAATTACGACAGGGATGAGGTATGTTGCCTTTATCTAATTCATGTTGTTAAATCTTTGTTATTCTTTTTCTTTCGCTTAAGTGAAGTAATCTTGAGACCATGACTTTTTAAAAAATTTATTAGAGTTCTTTGTCTAGCACTATATGTGCAATATACTCCATTTTGGAAAGTTGAATGAGAATTTACCCTCTGTTGGATTGAAAGAAATGGAGGGAAGGGAAAATGAAGGATGAAGTTTCCTTTATTTGGATAACAAATGGGGAAGGGGGGAAGGAAGGGATATGTAGAGGAGAGGAAAAGGAGGGATTAGATGGAAAGAAATTGATCTAGTGATCTCTCCTACAATAAAGARATTTGGAAGGGAAACTCATTATTTCTCCCTTCCCTTCTGTTCCCTTCATCATCCTCTCCTTCTTTTCACTCCCATTTGGTTATCCAAACAAACTGTTAGGGATAGAAGAGGATCATTTTGTTTCTCTAATCAGAGAAAAATGCAGAAATTAGAGGATAAATCAAGCTCTTTGAGCTGGTTGAACACTCCCATTACTAAGTTACACAAAGAAAAATAAAGTACTCTGTAAAACATATTAAATATGAGTCATAGACCCCGTAAATATGATGCCTTTTCTTCTTCAAAGGTGTTTTTGGGACTTGCCCTTCCTAAGTTTCTTTTAGAAGTAAGTCCGTTTATCTGTGTCATAGACGATAGACCCCGAGTTGATGATGATCTGTAGCTATTAACAGCTTCTTTGGCTGTACCCCAATCTTTTGCATACTGATTTTGATAGAAATGATACTTTATGCTTGTGATTTATAGAAGTATACCTTCCAGTGCTAGTTAAATATTATGATACTACAATAAAGGACAATATAAAAATCAGATATGCTATCCCTGTCTCTTATACACATCCTTGTGATTTATAGAAGTATACCTTCCAGTGCTAGTTAAATATTATGATACTACAATAAAGGACAATATAAAAATCAGATATGCTATCCTAAGCCATATAGCTGTGCAATGTGCATTATCATGGCTTGTGTTATGTTCTCSTAATCTACCACAATTCTAATTTTTTTTAATTTCTTTCTCCACTATGGTGTAATTGCTGATGGCTGCATTTGCATGTCTACATATATTTTGTTTCTTTATGTTCTTGATTCTTTTGGCTTCCATCAACGTGTCTTTAATGCTTGAATTCATTGTTTGTGTTACTGAAATATGGTAATCATGTAATGTCTCTCCTCTTCACACTAGTTCTGCTCCTTTACATTGTTCACTTCCCATAATAATCCTTAGGCATTTCAAGTTAAGAGATGAAAATAGTTGAAATTAATAGAGTTTTGACAGCTTTAATGATTGGCAATTGGCCTTGTGATGTTTGAACATGCTTTAAGCAGACTTCATGTCCATTCGTGAATAAATTCCCTTGGTGCTATGAGTACTATGGCCACAAGTCTTTTTTTTTTTTCAAAAGTTAAAGCTTTGTAGGATAATTAATGGGAAAGCTTCAGGGTAGAGCATTTAGGAGTTCGAAATTGGATATATCATATACGATTATACATCATATACAATGCACTTGGGAAATGTGCACTCATGACCTTGCGAATAGGAAGTGAACTCTTGACAGTCTAACCAAGGCACAAGTGCACAACCTTTGTAATGTGGATTATTGGAAAAATATTTAAATAGTTCATGAAATACATAAGATAACAAACGCTTTATTTCTTGGTTATTAGTTTGAAGTAATTGTTGTGTCGATGAGATTTTTCCATATTTTTAATGAAAGAGAATGCAAAATATTTCCATTCTGTTTTAGTTGCAACATTTGGAACTTTGCGTTTTTCAGATATCTCGATTTGGCTTTTATTTATTTATTTATTTATTTATTTATTCATAATTTGAGAAAACCATAGTCACGTAGGATTTTACATGAGTTGTTTTAATGTGTATTTTACTAAATACTAATGTATAATTTATGAATTTTTACTAATGTGTACCCAGAGATATTAATGTCTAAAGAATTTTATTAGCTAGTTTGAACTATTAATTAGGAAAACAATGCAAATAATTTGAAAAAAGAGACTTGGATATGTATAGAGGTGGCCAAATGGACTAATACCACAACCCAATATTATTCCATAGTTATCTTACCCGTAACTTATTAGAGCACACATGATATATTTGAGTGTTTGACCAAACCTAAATTAACTAGACCATACAATTAATGTGTGTAAATTAGTTATCATGCCTTGTAAATCATTTTGACAAATATTTGAATTCTATTTGACTAATCCAATCTAACCTTGACACGTTACTCACGTACAAGCAACCTCATTKCCGTCTCTAGACATGTCTACAGAAGTTTTTACACGTGAGATAATATTATAGTGAGTAGTGACTACATGTTTAGGTTTCGATTTTGATTTTTTGAGACTTTGGCCTCCAAAGTTAAGGGTGTACATATAAGAAACAAAAACTCTCTTCGTTTCTTTGTGCTCTACTCATTTGGAATTAGGGGGAAAATAAAAAAATGTTGAATCTTTTAAGAGAGATGAAGTATTAAAATCTTTGGACCTACATTAATTGTTGCACAATTTCAAAATCGAATAGAAAAACCAAAAATACTTCCTCCGTTTTTTYTAGATGGTACACTTTTTAATGGGTCTAACATTGGGCCAAAATAACAAAGGGTGATTAATAAAAAGTAAGGGTAAGTAATTAGATATAATTAAATGTACAKGGGACCACCCATGTGGCCATGTGAGTAATCTTTTAATTTTGGTGGGAAAGTACATGTGGGGACCAATACTCAAAATAAAATTAAGGGAAATAAGTAATTGTAGGTTTGTCATTTCATGCTTTAACAACTTACTAAAAATGAAAAGAAAAAGTGTAACATCTAATTCAAAACATACCCAAAATAAAAAAAGTGTAACATTTAATAAAAAACGGTGGAAGTAAATTAGAAAGGATAAGAATATATGAGAGGTTGAGTAAGGAGGTGCGTTGACCTTTTCAAGTGATAGAAAGGTGGATAGAATTTGGACATATTTAATATTCCATCCGGTTTTTTATTAGTTGTTCCACTTTAACTTTTGCACTATTTATCAACTTTACTTTAACCAACAATAGCTATTTACACATAAAGAAAAATTTGTTTTTTTCTACCAATTTATTAGCTATTTATTAGTTGTTCCAATTGAAAAAAATGGTCTCAATTACTTACTAATTATTTTGTCTTTTTCTGCCAATTTCTCTCCCTACCCTTTTTTTGGGGACCACCTCATTAATTCTATTCCTAATCTACCATTAGCTTATTTAGCAAATTAAAACAAAAAGGTACACATGTTGAATTTATTATGTTACGGAGGGAGTAATTTTTTGGGATCAGTTTTGGGGTTGTTAATTCTATACCCTTTTCTATGCGTTCGTCTTTATCTGAGGTGAGGTGGCCTGCCAAATTAGAAAAGCATAGGGTGACCATGGTTGGTGTTCTAATGTGTGCCGATTTTTTTAAAAGGTATACTTGAAATGCACCTTCATAGAAAACTCCAGGATGGGTGAAGAGGAAGTTAGTGAGCTTGCTTGTTTGCATATAACTTTGGGCTATTATTATTTCACTTTTGGGTTGCTTTGAGTTCTGTAATATAAATGAGAATAGGATTTGTTTAGTTTTTTGAGAAAACAAAATTTTCAAAAGTGGAGTGAAATGATCTAACGGTTGGAGTCTTGGACTTGTCATCTGTGGTTGCAGGTAGAGGTGTTTTTGATCTCTTTAGTAATTTTGTAGATTGTCACCAATGTTCTTCTTCACTCACCTCATTAACTTCCTACCGTTTTGGAAACAATAATTCAGGTCACACTTCAAATATCCATATACCCCCCCCCCCCCCCCCCCCGCTCCCCCCCCCCCCCCCCTCCCTCCCCAAATTAATTTTTACTTGAAGCAATCTTCTTTTTCTTTTTAGTTAAAATTTTGGGGTAAAGATATAATTGCCTTACTAAAACCATTCAACTTTTTACATTTGCTAATATTTATATATCATTTCCACTTTTTCTCTCTCTCTTACTTTATTCTCTTTCTACTCGATTTTCCTTCTTCTTTTTTGAGAATCTTATACCATTATGTACAATTAACAAAAGAAATCCTCCCTAGTTCAATTATTTAAGTCAAACGTAACGGAGGGAGTAGTATCAACTATCGAGTTACAATACATTAATATTTTATGTCATTTGTAATGTTCAAGATTATAGGTTATTTTATAACTATCAGTATATATCTAAGCTTCTGAAGTCATTTTACATAAGTCATTTTACATTATTTATGCAGTTAGTCAATCAATCAATCAAAACTTCAATCCTATAAGTGGGATCGGGAACATGAACCAAAAGTGACTATTTTGTGTAGACATCCACTAATATCTTCCGTTCCCCCCTACGATAAAAAAATCCATTCTCATGCAAATCTATTTGCTCTATATCTTTTCTAATTCATTCTAACTCGGTCTCTCTCTACGTGTGTTGAACTCTCCATGACCTCACCTCTTCACTTTTTGTACAGGTTTGTCTTAAGAAATCTTTCTTACATGCCCAAACCAGGATTTTCCCTTAGTTTGTCTGCCATTCCTGTCACACTAACTTTCATACGGATAACTTCTTTCTGATTTTAACCTTTAGAGTATTCCCGCACATCCATCTTAACATGTGCATCTCTGACTCTCCGTGACCTCCTTTTTTACTGTGCTCCTTTGCATTGTTATCTAAACTAAATTTCTTATATGCATAAACTTTGTAAAACAAACATGCCTTGTAAATTGAAATAGTGACTGTTAGCTCTTTAACACAAGTTCTCTTTCATGTGTTTTTCTTTAAATTGTGATCCCTTGAAATAATCTATCCCAAATGGGAGTTGTAGCGTGTTACCTCTTTTTATGACATGATACTTGCAGTCTTTCAGAACTACAGAATAAGAACAAAAGGGTCAACATCTTTTGATTGTGCTTTCTAGCAATTATTTTCTGTCAAAAATCACTAGCATTTGTTTGCTGTCAAAGTTGCAGCATATATTGTACAAATGTGCAACTTCAAAGACAGCTCAGCTGATGTAGAGATAAGGCCTACTTGATTCACACATATTTAAAGTTAGCTTAATGTTCATTTTCAATGGTCCAACAACCATTGTCATTAACCCAAAAAAAAAAAAAAAAAAAAAACCATTGTCAATGTCATTATCTGCCAGATTAAATTGGATGATCAATATTCTTATTGTACAACAAATCACTATTTCTTATATGTATGGCTGGATAGTACTGTGCATTAGGTTACTCACTACTTTGTATTTAGTTTTTTAAGGTATAGTATTACTAGGAGTAACATGTTTGATAATATATATTTATATAGAGCGTTGTAGTAAATCTAACTCATTTGTTATGAGTAATTGGCGTCAGTGTTTGTGACAAGATTTTGTTTGTTCATATTATTTCTCTATTCTTGGTAGAGTTGAGACGAGAACTTCTGTTGACATTCTTAATGTGTTTTGAACTTTTAWGATATTTAAGTTTGAGCTATAACCTGGTTAAACTCAAYGTGGTTGTGTTCTTTCTGAATTGAAATTGAACAGCGTATACTTTTCTGCCGTAAAACACAAAAGTTCTCATTATTTGAACCAATATTATATCATTTAAAACATTCTATCCATGGAGTATGCCAGATATTCGCTCAGAGACGGTTTTGTGGAAAGGGTTTGTTTGGCCTAACTGTTATAGTCCTGCTTTGTGGACTCTTCTAGAGAGTTCTTTATGGCTTCTTAATGACAGTATTTGACTAGAATTRCGCCATTGGTAAACTTGGTTTTTGGTTGACCCTATCCATGTAATATGTGATGGCCTACAACTTCCATGTATGTAGGCCTTCTTTTCCCTTTTAACAAATCTATCTCTTCCACCTCTCACTGGAAGATTGTGCAACTTTTTTCAGTCCGTTCTTATAGATCCTATCACACCAGCAATTAGGTAACGCATTATGAATTTGCAGGATTTTCTTTACTAGATTGCTTTGATTTGCCACTGGTGTGTTTCTATGTATTAGAAATGATGGCTTAGTGATATCTGATTATATATGTGATGGAGTGTTAATTGTTTTTGTTTTTATTATTTTGCCTGTTCTCTATTCCATATGTTTTTTTTTTACTTAACAAGTAGCTCTATATATTTTTAAGCTACTGAGTTGACTCATTTGCCTGACAGGATCACTTAGCTTTAATGATGGAACTCTTAGGAATGATGCCCCGTAAGGTAAGAAGATAGGTTACATGCTTTTAAGAATATATCATGCGTTATCAAAGCATTTGTGTCCAAGCTGTGAATTTTGTTGTTTTTTTATTTTCAGATAGCTTTAGGTGGACGTTATTCAAGAGACTTCTTCAACAGATATGGAGACTTGAGGCATATTCGTAGACTGCGTTTCTGGCCTTTAAACAAGGTTCTTGTGGAGAAGTACGAGTTCAGCGAAAAAGATGCAAATGACATGGCAGAATTTCTAGTTCCCATTCTTGAATTTGTCCCAGAGAAGCGTCCCTCAGCCAGTCAATGTCTTTCTCATCCATGGATTGCTGGAGTTGCTCGTTCCCTAGATCCTTCTCCGCCTGAAAGTCAACCAGTGGATACTGCTTCTGATAAAAAGAAGAAAGAAAAGGATGAAAGAGAAGCAATGGAGAAAGGCATGGGGAGTATAGCTATTAGTGCAGATTCAAAGCCAAGCAAACAACCTCTGTTGTCTCCTAAACCTTCAAAAGCTGCCGTAATTGGCTCATCCAGGTAGGAAACTACACTGTGCTGCAGCAAAAAATTTCTTCAAATCTAACCCTTGAACTTTCTTTTTACCATGTTGCTTGTACGCTACAATTATTTATTTGTTGTACGTTCTGATTGTGGGTGGGATTGGTGTGGGATCGGATTCATTCTTTTGTTGTGCAGGCAAAACCTTGATCGGAGTTGTAGCTCCAAAGGAAAGGTTCTCGAACGATTCTGAATTGTTGGTTGGAAAGGTTCTTGATGCCTTGATGGGGTCTTGTGTTGTATGATCAAGTCTAACCCGTGCTACTGCTGTACTTGTTGATATCTTGTTGATTATTGGAGAAATTTTCAATGTACTATATGGCAATCTACCTTATTCGTTAATGATATTGATCTAAATTTTGTCTCATATTAATTGATTGTTTTGGATCAAGAGTTTTTGCTATTTGCATTGTTGTAGTACATAACATTTACTACATTGTTAATTGGACAACTACGGAACAATTTTGTCAGTTCCAGTTCTTCCCGTTCTGTGGTTTTGGCCATCAGCATAGGTTACTGCTTCGTATTTACTAATTAGTGTACTATTCTTTTCTTTTTGACATGAGATTCTTTTCTTTTTTATGAAACTAAAGCTTGATATGGGATTGAGCATATATATGATCTTCTTTAGTTACTATACTAAATGCTTGTTTGTTGACATAGTATTGGAATTTTGCGTTGTCAGTTTGTTTGACAATAATATAGATCGAGTAGCGAAAGCAACTTGTCCTCCATCACTACTGCCCATAATCCTCCCCTTCCATGCTAGTCGGGCTTATAGAGATGATGAGGCCTTTTGGCGAAGCCAAGATAATTTACATTAGTTAATTATGTACCCCCAAGATTATACACCATAGTTAGGTCAACTCTATACAATATGTTCTTATTGTCGATTAGTTGATCAGCAAGTTCGATAATTAATTTCAATAAGAATTGAATTTCAATGGAGATGTATATCATGATTCATGAGGGACTTGGTTAGGTTAGGTTATGGTCTTGGGAGAAGATTATTTTTAATTTTTAATTTTTAATTTTTAATTTTTATTTTGGGTTTTTCTACGAAATACACCCGAGTTTTCACGTTTTCCACAAAATAAACTCAATTTTTTTTGTCTACAAAATGCCCCCGAGTTTTCATACCCTTTCACAACATAACCTAAATGGTTA
>SNQN01002413.1:0-17211 GCA_008642245.1 Bassia scoparia | reverse complement strand
AATAACCTCGCTAACATAAAAAGCTTCTAAAGTAGACGAGGCTAGAAGAAAATAGTTTACTTGGGAATAAACAGTATGAATGGAAACTAAAGTTTAGACAACAAATTGATAAAGATGCAAAAACCTTCATTAATAGTAATGATAGATTACATAACAATTGTACTACAAAGAAGATAATTACCTTCATATTCAAATTTGGAGATTAAGTAGGATTAGTGATACATGATAACTACTGATAGACTACCTATGCTAATGCTAATCTACGCTAAACTGAAACTTTCTACTAAGCCAAGTATGGCTAAGAAAGCGTAATGCAAAAAAAAAAGGAGATATGTTTTGTTGATGTGTTGTTGTTGTTTTCCTTGAGCTCTGATCTCCTATTATAAGCGTTGAGTGAATGAGAGACGTGGGATGTAGCTTGCGGTTGCTTCTATGATAGCAAGTTATTCGGCACTCCCTTACGCGTTTGAAATCTAGCTCTCTTTCCTCAAACCATTCCATTTGAATATTGGTGGTCTCCCTTAGGGGTGATTTATAGTGGTATCTCTATATCTTCCTTTTTGGCTTATGTTAGATTGTCAGACCAACATGATAAGAAATGGCCAAGTTAAATAGTAAAAAAAAAGTCAACTAATATTGTTATCGTACAATAAAATCAACCAATTGAACTGTACATAAGATATCAATAGTCAAAATGTTTTCCTTTTGGATTTGAAACTAAAATTCCCTAAATTATTTTATTATTGCTTATGTCTTTGACAATATTGTACCTTTGCAATAGTCTTCATACAAGGAAAATTATTTATTTTTATTTTCAAAGCCTCGTATCAAATTAAATATTTTCCCTTAGACACCCATGCCAATGCAAAAAATTGTCTGGATGAATGACAAATTTTGTCTTTGCGCAGCAAAGAAAAAGCTGATGACAATTTGCGTCAATAGTTGAAGCTTATCCAATTCGTCTTGCAACATAAGAATTGATAAGAAAGTGAAGCGTGGAGTCTACAGAAGGCTAAGTTGTTTAAAAATTGGTTGAGTTTTTGCAAAACTAGTCGTTTGGTTTGTCTTCGGTATCAAAACGACGCAGTTTTGATATAATTTGTGGAAAAAGTAGGGACGCTGACACCAGCAGGATACGCAGCCGAATGGTAGGATGACACCATTCCTACCAGTGTAACATCCCCATAATACGCTTGCTTAATTTGCTATTTGCACTTGTAAAAAAATTCAATCCTAACTTTTCAAATTATAAATAGCACTCATATTGCTATATTTTCTTCACATTTTCATTTTCCTTCAGCATCTACTTTTATTCTTAAAAAATTATATAATCATAAATTCTAACAAATTTTCAATATTCTAGTAAATCTTCCTAATATTTTGGAGTTTCAAAAAATTACTTTCAGGTCACTAAACCACAAATTCATTTTATTTCATTACAATCACAAAATCAAAATGAGTAATTATCCTTTTCACCAAGAAATTCCCAAATTTTCCAACTTTTAAGTCATTTGAAGAATACCATCATGCAATTCTTCAATCTAACCGCGTCCGTAGTCCTTAATTTTGGTAATGAAACTCCAAACACTTAGCAATTTTCAACCAAAATTTTACCTATATCAAATTCCAAACTAACAATATGATGCTTCGACACAAACAAGGCCTAGTAATAGGAATTTGTTATAGAGAATAGATGATGATGAAGATAATGAAGCAGTTGATGCTTGGAGCCTATCCTGACACTAGCGGTGTGCCACCCCTCTGGGCAAAATAGTGTCCTAGTAAAAGCAGCACAGATTCATGGTTAATAGGGAGAAGAAACCCTTCCTCGCATTTTAAGTCAATTGATGAGCACAAACCATAACAAGTGCGAATTGTGAAAGAACGTTTCCTCGTACGAAGCGCATGTGAGTCAGAGCTCATAGAACTTCCTTAGAGAATTCAACATGATGCAGATTATGGAAACGAATGTGCACAGATGTCATGATGGATGGTGCTATGAAGAAGCAGCAAAGCGAGTCACAGCAAAGTGGTGAGCTTGAAAAAACATAATCGAAGCCGCAAAGAACTATCTACAATGATCAAGAAAGTAAGGAGTTTCACGACCAAATGCTTGGGTAAATATGTGTCCGACGCGTGTAGTGAGAAAATGGAAAACGAAGGTGATAACGAGGTGATACTAACTTGAATGAGAGGGCATAGCAAAGCTCAGCACAATATCGGAAGGCTAACGCGGTAACCATCAAGCATGTGATGGTGGGTTGATGTCTGGAAAGCAAAGAGTTCGCATGGCTCACTAGTCTGACTCGTATAATTAATTAAACAAGAAGTGTCATTCGACCAGATGTGGTCATGAGGAATTCACGGCACAAATGGGCAAAAAAAGTGATCTTACACAATCGGTAGGAGGGTCGGTCAGGCTTTGTCCATCCTCATGCGACACTGATACACCTAAATTAATCTCCTCTTTGGACCTTGGCGGGAGGATGACGCGTGTCAACTGTACTTTGTGAATTTTATAGAACCAAGCCGTGATCACTATAGAATTGTTACTCCATAGTATGGAGCAGCATTTGGAATTTTATTGATGACGAATAAAGTAGAAGTAGAAAGCGGATACGATAGAGCACAAGTGTAGGACGAGAGAATCGACAAAGCAAACATTGCAGCTAGAAAACTCTTTAAAAGGTATTTAACATATACTAAGGCATAGATTTATAACAAATTCACTGCTTCATTCTCTGAAAACATAAGATTTCGTAGTCCGCTAAGCGCCATACATTTAATGTGGTTGAGATATTTTAATATGCAAACTTTACATGCTAGGTGTTTGTTCAAGGATAGATTCATATGGCTTTTTGTCTATATAGTTATAATCTTTACCTTGAAACAGTTTTCCGTCTTCATATTCACTTATTGTTTAGATCGTGCTATAAACTACATACCATTGATTAATGTACCCTGGTATAACAGACCTGGAATGCTTTATAAGAAGCACTCTGCACTAACCGAATTTGTGAGATGGAAAATGCGGATGTGTGAGAGTGAATGTATATAATGTTTATTGTAGTTTTGATTTGATACGCCAAATGCATTATTTGTCGTTTTCTTATTCGTCAACTGTTTGGTCTATGTCATACTCAATTCTACACCTATAGCATTATTATTGACCGTTTAAAAAACTTTCACATCTATTAAATTTCCTATTTTATATCAAAACTATACAAGTAACCAATCACAATGCAACGTGTAAGCATAATTGTACCTTTTATAGCCCATAAATATAAAAGTTCAAGAAATATAGTGTCTCATCCATGCTTTTGCTGTCACAAACCATGTCGTGTGTAAGAGAGTATAGCAGAAAATTTATTGCCCCACGCAATCTTTAGTACATCATCCGCTTACAAGAGAAACAATAATACTTCTCTTAACGTAATTTTGTCATAAGGGCTGCACAAATCCAAAATTATAAAGACCTCTTTCGATTTTCTCTCGTATTTCAGATCCCATACCAAAGTCCATATTGATTTCAATTATAAACCTGCTCTGTTATTAAAAGAAGTAAATCACATCCTAATATTCCTAAACAATGTGAAAATGTATCTAGAATCTAAAAATTAGAATAAATATTGAATTCCTGGACAATCCTTAGAACAATTCATTAAAAATGATCCTACGGATGACAGACCACAAACTCTTAATGATCTTCAAAAACAGAGTCTAAAGGCACAAATTAAACATCGCAGAGTCAACCACGCTATTGAACTCTCTTTTCTCACAATATAGCCATTCTTAATCAAAAAGATGCGAATCTTTGAATTACAGCAATTTCTGACCAAAAATGACTAATTTATGCTATACGTCATAACACAGAACTTCAAAATACTCACATACACTATATACACTAATAAAATTATCTCTACTGGTTCTCACCTCTGTGAGTTATTACGAACTATATATCTAGTCATTTAACATTGACATTTTCGTGAGAGTTAATCTGATAACTACTATTAATGATTCTCATGCTATACTCATGAAGAAAATAGCACTCTGACATATTTAATTCAATACGCTGTTTTAAATTGTATCTGATTATTCTACATAGCATGGATTCGAGCATTTTAGAATCTTAATAAAGTCATATCTATCGTATTTGCATTAGCTTTTTATTCATGTTCTGCTGAATTACTAAGTATAAGTAAATCTTATACGTCTGCATCAACATTTCATACCCATGTCCTCTTCGAATTTCGCATATAAACCAATTTCATAAGCATAATAAATCACGTGAAAAAGCCATTTCCATCAAGTAAGGAACCTAATTAGTACAAACAAAAATCAATTATAATTACCGGAGATAATGTGCATTATCGCGAACCAGAAAAATAACAGCAAATCATCTTTTTCATAGAAGATCAATATCGACAGTTCGTAATAGAGATCTCAATCTCTGAACAAACTCATAGAACCACAACATAAATTGTTTTGCATGCTATCTTCCCTTTCCATTAAGTTGTCTTTCATTGTCATGCATGCAATGCTCAGATGATTTTAGCAAGCAATTGAAATCATCGAACTGATATGATTTATTAGTTATTCACAGTCTCAAAAACATCAAAGCGATGTCATACTTTTTGCCGAAATATAATTAAATAATTCTTACGTAACTTGCTCAGATTGTTTTTCTCTTATATTTATTAGGTTATATTATTTAACATAGATTAGCAAAATAGTAATCAGGCACCTATTATTAGTCATGCTTATGAACTTATTTGACAATAGTATCCTTTTCAATGCTCTGTAGAATTAAGTCATTTATTTCATATGTTCTTCAAATATTCATCCGTTATGTTTGATTTCAATGAATAAAAATATAAAATTTCTCCTTGGATGCTTTCTATATGCTTGTACCAATTTGAGCTAGCAGATCCTACGCAAATATAGCTTTAAAATCACTTATCGCAACTGAGACATACATTAAAGATTAAATACTGATTTACTAACTTAATAATCCGAGACCCCAATATACTCAAAATTCAAATATCTATTCACTAATGAAATGCAAGATCATAATCACAAACTAAGAAATAAATTGACTAACATACAATCCATAATCCATGCAGCGTATCCATGATTATAAAATGCGAGAAAATCTGAGATTATATACGTATCAAAAATACTAAGTAAGTAAAGAGTGATGATAAACTAACTATATAACAATTAAAGAAACTAAGAGTAAAATTAGAAATATCTGTGATAAATGTGATCAATTTAAGATAACAGTAATAATTGAAGATTAAGAGAGAGAAAGGAGATAGAAGTGTATGAAGTTAACGAAAAAGTACAAAGAAGAGAGTAGTCATTGCACCATGTGTTTTTTCTGTAGTGTCGTGTCGAGTCAATTAAGTATCTGGCATCCAGCTTATCCATGATTGATACGATATACGACAATTTGCTTTTTCTTCAGGCAATATGAGGTTGAATGTCATAAGTGAGAAATATCAAGACAGATATGGGTATGCAGGCCGAAAAAAATCATTAGTGCCATTCGTGACATGTACATTGACCTAAGATCTCAAATTTAGTGTGGGTGTTGGAATTGGGTGGTGGTGACAAAAGTAATCTATAGTGATATGTACAAACGTACACGTATGCAGTAAGATTTATTTTATATTTATGTTGCTCCATACGTAAATGGAAAAGCAAAGGCACAGCAAACGAGTAGAGAAGGAACAATTTATGAACGCATTAACACAACCAGGTACGATACATTCAACTTCGGGCGCATATGGAGCATTCCAAATTCGTCAACTCGCACCTACAGTCACGATTTCAATCGATATCACCTGCCATCCACATCCCCTCCCTCAACCGCATGTCTTTACTTAAATGTTCCAGAGACGCTAAAAATAATTTATCAATCAGAATTAAATAATACAATGTTAAGATACCTTAGAATGAAAATTTAGCGGATAAATTCTACTATATCAATATTTACCACTTATAAAAGAACGCAATGATGTGTTGGAAAAAATAACTAATCTTATTCGTTTATATTCTGTCTCTTTTTCTTCTAATTAAGTTGATTTCTGCGATGCCACAGTATACACATTATAACCATTAACCAGAGGATCATCCCTCAACTAAATTGTAAAAAATATTGAACGGTTGAATTTTTAGTGAAGTGAAAAATCACCTCGTTCAGCAGGTTTTTTGGCGACCACAATAGGAGARAAGTTTGTGCTTCATAAGTTATTGGTTATAATTCATCCGACAAAACCATGGCCCCTAGGAGATTCACTCAAAACTGTGTAAATTAGGAGGATGATAATTCATTTGGCCAAAATCCTGAAAAATTTACTAAAGGATCTTGTTGATGTAGATATTGTTCCACAATCACAACTTGATGAAGGCCCCTTACCTCCTGAGCATCCCTTCTCAAACACAAAGACTATATGGGTTGCATCAAAACAAGAGGGAGGATTATTCTCTTGCCAGAAACTTGCTCAATTTAGTATACACAAATATGTGGATATTGTTAAAAGTTTGCTAGTGGATCTGAAAGAAAATCATAGGCAACGGTTCAATAACCTCCACTGTGGTATGGTACATGAAACTTCCAAGGTGATAACCGACGAGTTGCAAAACTTTGGTTCTCACTCTTAAGAGGTTGGTGGATAGGATTATACTGGATATCAATGGAACATTAAATTCTAAAATTTGGTTTTGTCTAAGAGGGTAGCGATTGAGGTRGTTACTAAATTGTAACTGAACAAGCTATCGCGTACCTGTCAAATAAAAACCGACACCACCAACTAATATAGCTAGGGAAGTAGGGATTGTATCCTCAGGGAAGCTAAGMGATTCTATTAGTTCTTAAAAGTTTAACTCACCACTTTGCTTGATCTTTGCTTTCTTATTAGCACCCACTCACTCATGACATCTGTGCCATTCGTTTCCAATGAATCTGCATCATGTTTGAATTTCTCTAAGGAAGTTCATTGAGCTCTGACTCACATGCCGCTTCGTAGAGGAAAAACGTTTCTTCCACAATTCGCACTTGTTATGTTTTGCATCTCAATTGACTTAAAATGGCACTGTAACAGGCAATGAGGTTCTTTCCCTATTAACCATGAATCTTGCTGCTTTTACTAGGAACACTATTTTGCCCAGAGGGTGCGCACCACGCTAGTGTCAGGATGGCTCCAAGCATCAACTGCTTCATTATCTTCATCATCATTATCTCTATAACAAATTCTAACTGCACCTTGTTTGTGTCGAAGCTCATATGTAAGTTTTGAATTTGATATAGGTAAAATTTGGGTGAAAATTGCTAAGTGTTTGGAGTTCATTACCAAGAATTAACGGACTACGGACGCGGTTAGATTGAAGAATTGCATGATTGTATTCTTCAAATGACTTAAAAGTTGGAAAATTTGGGAATTTCCTTGGTAAATGAAAATTACTCATTTTGATTTGTTTGGATGATTTGTAATGAAAATAAAATAATTAGTGGTTTAGTGACCTGAAAGTAATTTTTTGAAATCCAAAATATAGGAAGAATTTACTAGAATATTGAAAATTTGTTAGAATTTAATTGATTATATATTTTTAAGAATAAAAAGTAGATGCTGAGAGGAAAAATGAAAGTGAGAAAAATATAGCAATATGAGTGCCTATTTATAAATTTGAAAAGTTAGGATTTGAATTTTTTACAAGTGCAAAATAGCAAATTAAGCAAGCGTATTAATGGGGATGTTACACTGGTAGGATGGTGTCATCCACCATTCGGCTGCGTTATCCTGGTGTCAGCGTCCTACTTTTTCCACAAAATATATCAAAACTGCGTCGTTTTGATACGAAGACAAACAAACGACCTAGTTTTGCACAAAACTCAACCAATTTTTTTAAACAACTTAGCCTTCTGTAGACTCACGCTTCACTTTCTTAATCAATTCTTATGTTGCAAGACGAATTGGATAAGTTCAACTATTGACGCAAATTGTCATCAGCTTTTTCTTTGCTGCAAGCCAAAGACAAAATTTTCATTCATCCAGACATTTTTCATTGCATGGGTGCTCTAAGGAAAATATTAATTGTATACGAGGCTTTAAAAATAAATAAATAATTTTCCTTTATGAAGACTATTACAAAGTACAATATTTGTCAAAGACATAAGCAATAATAAAAAATAATTTAGGAATTTTAGTTCAAATCCAAAAGGAAACATTTTGACTATTGATATCTTATGTACAGTTCAATTGGTTGATTTTTGTACCGATAAAACAATATTTAGTTGACTTTTTTTTATAATTTTTAACTTTTGGATCCATTTCTTATCTGTTCGGTCTGACAATCTAACATAACGCAAAAAAGGAAGATATAGAGATAACCCACTATTAATCAGCCTAGGGAGACCACACATATTCAAATGGAATGGTTTGGAGGAAAGGAGAGCTAGATTTCAAAACGGTAAGGGAGTGCCGAATAACTTGCTATCATAGAAGCAACCGCCAAAGCTACATCCCGTCTCTCATTCACTCAACGCTTATAATAGAGACAGAGCTCAAGGAAAAAACACAACAACACATCAAACAACAACATATCTCCTTTTTTTTTTGACTTACCGCTTTCTTAGCCATACTTGCTTAGTAGAAAGTTTCAGTTTAGCGTGAGTTACTTAGATAGTAGTCTATCAGTAGCTTTCATGATACTAATCCGTACTTTAATCTCCAATTTGAATATGAAGAGTATTATTTCTTTGTAGTACAATTGTTTGTAACTCTATCATTACTATTAATGAAGGTTTTTGCATCTTTTATCAATTTTGTTTTCCTAAACTTTAGTTTCCATTCATACTCGGTTTAATTCCCAAAGTAAACTATTTTCTTCTAGCCTCGTCTACTTCTAGAAGCTTTTTATGTTAGCGAGGTTATTCTTCATCTAAAAATATTTTTGCACTAGTTAAAATTTTATTTACTTGCACACAAATTTAACCTAAAGAAAAAATATGTAAAAGATAGTTATAAACTTTTGATTTTTTTAAAAATATTGATAGATTATAAAGGTAATTTTGAATGTTTAAATATAAATTATTTAACTTTACATTATACAAGCATGTATGGGGCGGGGATGGGGCGGGTATAGCTTGGAAACTATCCTCATCCCCATGACGAGTACAATTTTAATCTCCATCTCCGCCCCGCCACCCTACCTTTGTGCCTTGTTTACCTTTCTATTAAAAATAAATAAAAAACTACGAGGGACTTTGTAATATATAAGTACTCACAGAGTCACACTAATGATTTTTTTTCTGCATCCCTTTCTCTTTACCACTTTCTCACTTATCATTCTTCATTCTAAAACAATTTTATTTATCTTGATCACAGTAATGACACAAAAAAACTCTTCATCACTCTCTCTTAATTTTAACTCTACTCCACAATACTTTCTTGCAAATCCAATTCATCATTTTGTTTTTATTTATTGTTAACTAATTTGACTAAAATTAAATTCCGATACTAATTAATCGAGATTAGTATTTAATTAATTCTATTTTAATACTTAATATGAATTAATTTAAAATTTTCGAATTATTAAATGAAATCAGATTAATTAATTATATCATGCCAATTTAAATTTTCGGGTTAAGTAATTAAATGACAAGAAATTAATTAATTTAAATTAATTAACATACGAAATGTGAAAACATTGAAATGATCCACACTAATAACTTCATTAACATACTAAATGTGAATACATTGAAATTTAAAAACCTTAAATAGGAAAAACTGACAAAAGATAAATAGAGGAAAAGTAATGGCATGCATTCATTTTTGACTGTGAAAAAACTAAAACATTCATGCATTCAATTGCTCTAAAAATCGAGCCATGCATGCATGACAAAGACAAATTAATGGAAAGGAAATAGCATGCAAACAATTAGTTGTGATCATAGTTGTCAGAATCGAGATCCTATCTTCGATCGAAAAAGATTGATAGGATCGGGTCGGTAAAATCGGATCGTAAGATTCTACCAAATAACAAAAAATCAAAAGCAATGCTAATATATAATAACAAAATAGTCATTTTAATAGACATATAACTAAAATAAATGGTTTTTCTTGCGTAAGGACAAAAGGTAAAAGTAATTAGAAGTTTATAAGTACGTAATTAAAAACCAAAGTATAGTCGTTAATGTGATTAATGAAAGTCTGTTATGATTAAAATTATARTTATGATCAATTTGTAATTATAATTGATGAAACAATGGAAAAGGAGTTCAAATGTATAGTAATGCTTTTGAATAGAGTTGTTGAATCGTAGGATCATATTAAGATTCTACTAATTTTATTTTAATTTAAATCCAAGTAGGATCGTGTGATCCTACAAATTTAAGATTCTACCTCATGAACGAATCGAAAACTTAATTTTGGATTGTAAAATCGTAAGTCGTTGGATCAAATGGGAATTTAATAACATGGTTGTGACAAAAATAGGACTATACATGACAATTTAATGGAAAAGGACAATAAGTACATGCAGAGTTATTATAGTGTATAAAAGGACATTAATGCATACAAAGTTATTTTWAACGGTMAAAAAATGCTATAGTGTAGAATGATGACAAAAACCAACATGACAAAAGAAAACGACAAATAATGCATGGGTATAATACAACCATTAAACATTAAACATTCATTACACCATTACGTATACATTTGCATTTGAAACATAGGTAATTATCCTAAACAATTAAYTTAAACCTCTACAATAATAGCTTGAAACAGGAAAAACTCTTTCAAGTGAAAGATAAACCTATAAGCAAAAGCATTAAATTATCCTAAACAACCTGCTTAACTTGCATATCCATAAAACTCAACAATTAAATTATCCTTCGTCTTCGACTTATTCAAGAGAGTTTGTAACATATATATTGTTTTTCATCTGCTTATTTTGCATCTCCAATTGCTCCTTCCTTCTCCTTTCTCTTTCCTTCTCAAAATTCTAGCTTCTCCTTCTTACAATTCATATCATGCATTTCCTTTTAAATCAAAATACAGTTGAAGCTCACTTCTCGCCAAGGCTCAAGCTAGCATCGTCGGATGAGGATGACAAACCTTTACCCCTACGTTGTGTGCTACCTTTGCCTTTGCATTCTTCATCCCATCTGGTCTGACACTTTTATTATTAACACATCATCATCTACCCGAACTCTTTTTCCACCACTATCACTATTTTTACCGTTAGCACCGACTATGTGATTGCCTATGCCCTTCAAGTTAGTAAATCGTTCCACCTTCGTTTTCCATTTCTCACACTCACACAATTTTTACCAAGCATGTTGGTAGGAAAACTCCTTACCTTCTTGATCATGGTAGATAGTCTTTGCGGCTTCGATTATGTTTTTTTCAAGCTCACCACTTTGCTTGACTCGCTTTGCTTCTTCATAGCACCCTATCCACTTCATGACATCTGTGCACATTCGTTTCCAATGAATCTGCATCATGTTCGAATTTCTCTAAGGAAGTTCCATGAGCCTCGACTCACATGCCGCCTYGTACGAGGAAAAAACGTTCTTCCACAATTCGCMCTTGTTATGGTTTGTGCTCATCAATTGAACTTTAAAATGCAGCATGTAACARGCAATGAGGGTTTCTTCTTCCCTATTAGACCATGACATCTTGCTGCTTTTACTAGAGACACTATTTTGCCCAGAGGGGTTGCGCACCACCGCTAGTGTCAGGATAGGCTCCAAAGCATCAACTGCTTCATTATCTTCATCATCATCTATCTCTATAACAAAATTCCTATTACTGCTACCTTGGTTTGGTGTCGAAGCATCATATTGTTAAGTGTTTGGAATTTGATAATAGGTAAAATTTTGGGTTGAAAATTGCTAAGTGTTTGGAGTTTCATTACCAAGATTAACGGACTACGGACGCGGTTGATTGAAGAATTGCATGATTGTATTCTTCAAATGACTTAAAAGTTGGAAATTTGGGAATTTCCTTGGTAAAGAAAATTACTCATTTTGATTTGTTTGAATTGTAGAAAATAAAATAATTAGTGGTTAGTGACCTGAAAGTAATTTTTGAAACTCCAAAATATATAGGAAGAATTTACTAGAAATATTTGAAAATTTGTTAGAATTTAAATTGATTATATATTTTTAAGAATAAAAAGTAGATGCTGAGAGGAAAAATGAAAGTGAGAAAAATATAGCAATATGAGTGCCTATTTATAATTTTGAAAAGTTAGGAATTTGAATTTTTTACAAGTGCAAAATAGCAAATTAAGCAAGCGTATTAATGGGGATGTTACACTGGTAGGATGGTGTCATCCACCATTCGGCTGCGTTATCCTGGTGTCAGCGTCCTACTTTTTCCACAAAATTATCAAAACTGTGTCGTTTTGATACGAAGACAAACCAAACGACTAGTTTTGCACAAAACTCAACCAATTTTTTTAAACAACTTAGCCCTTCTGTAGACTCAGCCTTCACTTTCTTAATCAATTCTTATGTTGCAAGACGAATTGGATAAGTTCAACTATTACGCAAATTTCATCAGCTTTTTCTTTGCTGCAAGCAAAGCAAAATTTTCATTCATCCAGACATTTTTCATTGCATCGGGTGCTCTAAGGGAAAATATTAATTTGTATCACGAGGCTTTGAAAATAAATAAATAATTTTCCTTTATGAAACTATTACAAGATACAATATTTGTCAAAGACATAAGCAATAATAAAAAATAATTTAGGAATTTTAGATTCAAATCCAAAAAGGAAACATTTTGCTATTGATATCTTATGTACAGTTCAAGTTGGTGATTTATTGTACCATAAAACAATATTAGTTGACTTTTTTTTTACTAATTTTAACTTTTGGATCCATTTCTTATCTGTTCGGTCTGACAATCTACATAACGCCAAAAAAGAAGATATAGAGATACCCACTATTAATCACCTAGGAGACCACCACATATTCAAATGGAATGGTTTGGAGGAAAGAGAGCTAGATTTCAAAAGGTAAGGAGTGCCGAATAACTTGCTATCATAGAAGCAACCGCCAAGCTACATTCCCGTCTCTCATTCACTCAACGCTTATAATAGAGACAGAGCTCAAGGAAAAAACACAACAACACATCAAACAACAACATATCTCCTTTTTTTTTTGACTTACCGCTTTCTTTAGCCATACTTGCTTAGTAGAAAGTTTCAGTTTAGCGTGAGTTACTTAGGATAGTAGTCTATCAGTAGCTTTCATGATACTAATCCTACTTAATCTCCAATGTTGAATATGAAGAGTATTACTTTCTTTTAGTACAATTGTTTGTATCTATCATTACATATTAATGAAGGTTTTTGCATCTTTTATCAATTTTGTTTTCCTAAACTTTAGTTTCCATTCATACTCGGTTTAATTCCCAAAGTAAACTATTTTCTTCTAGCCTCGTCTACTTCTAGAAGCTTTTATGTTAGCGAGGTTATTCTTATAACCATTAACCAGAGGTCATCCCTAACATAAATGTAAAAATATTGAACGGTTGAATTTTAGTGAAGTGGAAAATCACTCGTTCAGCAGTTTTTGGCGACCAACAATAGGAGAAGTTTGTGCTTCATAAGTTATTGGTTATATTATCGACCAAAAACCATGCCCCTAGGAGATTCACTCAAACTGTGTAAATTAGAGGATGATAATTCATTTGGCAAATCCTAAAATTTACTAAAGGATCTTGTGATGTAGATATGTTCCACAATCACAACTTGATGAAGGCCCCTTACTCCTTGAGCATCCTTCTCAAACACACACATATGGTTGCATCAAAACAAGAAGGGATTTTCTCTTGCCAGAAACTTGCTCAATTTATATACACAAATATGGATATTTTAAAATTTTGCTATCTGAAAGAAAATCATAGGCAACGTTCAATAACCTCCAGTGGTATGTACATGAAACTTCCAAGTGATAACGAACGAGTTGCAAACTTGTTCTCATCATAAGAGGTTGGTGATAGGTCTATACTGGATATCAATGACATTAAATTCTAAAATTGGTTTTGTTCTAAGAGGTAGCGATTGAGGTGTACTAAATTGTAACTGAAGCAGCTATCGCTACCTGTCAAATAAAACCGACACCCAACTAATACTAGGGAAGTAGGATGATCTCAGGAAGCAAGATTCTATTAGTTCTTAAAAGTTTAAACTTATTGAAGGCCTTTTGAATTACGATTAACTAGGAACTAGCTACAAATTAATTAAGACTTGACTCAAACTATTTAAAACCTAGGAAATGGTTCACATGAACAAACAAAAACAATTGAAGTATGAAAATAACAAGTTCAAGAATTAATCAAATTAGGCTCACTAATTCTCTCAATTTAGTCTCCCTCAAAATCCCCTAGGGCTTGCTCTTGCGTAGATTAGTCATGCCTATTATTCTTTATTCTTATTGTGGTATTCTACCTCTCAATTAAATCAACAAATACCCAAACACAATTGAACTTGGACAAAATTCAATTGTAAACAATTGATAAATCAATAATAGAATTCATTGTAAACTTGAACTAATCATCACAAATAATAATTGGTTTTTCTACATTACCCTCTAACTTTTCACTTTCTACAATATACCCCAATATTTTTCCTCCATAATTCCCCTTAATTTATTCTTCCACATGATAACAAAAAATTTAAATTGAGCCTAACATGGTTTTTTTCCCCAAATACACTAACCATCCACACAACCCCACCTTCAACAACCCACCCACTCAGCCACTTCTACACCACCCACATCGTAACCAGCCCACCACGCAACCCTCTCCTTCTCTGACCACACCTCGCACCCACTCGCCCTCGCTGACACAACCTCCACCTCTCTACCACATCAACGACAACTCCCTCCCTCAAAACCACTACCCCACCTTCGCAAATCACCCAATCAAAACTCCACCATCGAAGCCCCCCAATTCAAAACCCCCCCCAATCGACCACCCCCCAAATCAATACCCCATGAACCTCCACCCAGGCGAACCAATTCGCAACCCCCACCTTGTTCGCAACACCCAATATTCACCCACTTCAACTCGATTTTTCCAAAAAAATGTAAATTACAACCCAATTTGAAGATCTTGCAATTGAGTCAATTTCGAACCTAATTTACAATTTGAAACCTTATCCACATTTTCGACCCTAATTTCAATTCCTGGATCTTTGTTCGGTGTTGCGAGGGCGCGTCCAGGCTGGGCAGCGATGGTGGAGCATCGCTCATTCTCCTTCTTGCCCGCACACCTATGACTCCAACAACGATGTCCGTGCGACTCAGCATGCAGAGCGTGTCTTCATTACGCCTACTAACATCCGTACTTCCCAACTGATAAGTACTACCCCACGAACGGACCGTAGCAGCGCACGCACCACATCAGATGAGCTGAACGTACGATGCACTCTACCGCCACAACTATCCACACATCCCGATAGCAGGAGGCCGGTGTATGGGTAAAAATGGTGTTTTTTAAAATTATTTTTCGTTCTTTTTTAAAAAAAAAATAATACCGCCTTAACCCAAAAAAGTTTTAATGGGTTATTTAACCATCAAGTTATCACATGGAGAATATTAAAATTGAGGGGTATATTATGAACGAACGGAAAAATAACCAATCACAATCATGGAGATTATCATCTAGTTTTTAGAAAGAAACAGTACTACAGTGCTTACTACGAGGCTCGCTAAAAACCATCTTAGAACCAATCGAACCCTAGCCACCTATCTTTCATTGAATTGTTCATGGATCCCCAAAGCCCTATCAAAAAGACTACTCACTATTCATAGCAAAATTAATAAGAATGTTTAACCTATAATTCATGATTGTGAAAYGAAGAAATTGATACTAGCAATCAACAACAATAGAAATCAAACAATAAACAAAACAAGAAATGAAGGAATCAATAGAAAATACCTTGAGAACTTGAAGCCAATGGAGAATAGCAAAAGTTAGGATTTTTAAGGAAGAAGAAAGGGAGAAGAACTATTGTAATTCACAAATAATAAAAGTATGAGAGATACTGTGTTCTATTCTAATTGAGAAAAAATAATAAAAAGGAGCAAAACAAATAAAACACAGCAGRCCCCGACCATTGGGCGYTGGTTACCCAACDGGCTAGGCAGAATCGACCAACAAACGAACAGTCAAAACCATTGGGCGCTGGTTCGTGTCCTGAAACAATGGTTCAACTCTCATAAGAATAAATAAAATTACATAAAAATAGACATTATTCATAAAAAGTAATACGAATGACTAGATATAGAAAATGAAATTAAAGGTTATATGTGATGTGCCAAGTGAAAACCCTTGGACACGTGTCCTCCTACTATACGGTCAAAGTGATCTACGTGGCAAACGCTACGTATAAATAAATTAGGTCYGACGCGAATCGGATCTACAAACARACGTCTGTATACTAAACAATAGTAAGGGACGATCTACGGAGTGGATGAATGCATGACAAGTGTCACACGTCCAAGGCTCCTAATGGTTTTTAGGGATTATCTATAAATACCTCGAAACACCCCATTTATGAGGGCATTCATTACATCCAACAACCAACCAACTTGAGAGCATCTCTCTCTACTTTCTCTCACTACGTAACACTTTTAATCCCTTTGTTCCCGTACTTACTTAAGCATCGGTGGGGAGATAATCCAAATAGGATTATTCTCCTTTGTGCAGGTGCCAAGGAAGCAAAGCGCATTCAAGGTGCCAAGGAGACATAGCACGTTCAAGGTGCTAAGGAACAAGAAGTGCTAAGGATCTTGACTAGTCCTAGGTCTCACCCTTGCTTGCTAGGAGGAGGAACCAAGTCTCTCACCCTTTGTTCAATAGAGGTCAGCTCTCCCGAGGTAGCATTGAAGGGAAGCCTCCACCCCTCTCTCAACCAAGAAGATGAGGAAATATTGTAGCGTAGTCCAATTCACTTGCTATAAAATTTGGYGCCATCTGTGGGGAGGCAATCAGAAAATGGCTTCAGGAGATGACCAAACTCAACGTAGGGGGAACACTCCTTCATCGTCTGAAAAAGAAAGCAACCCAAATGGTGAAAATCACCCTGCTAACTAAGTCTTTAGAGGTATAGAAGATGTAGCAGACTTGTCACTCCAAGACTTGGACAATCGTTGTGTAACTTGCGATGTCCTCAAGAAGGAGATAGGAG
>SNQN01002412.1:40278-74787 GCA_008642245.1 Bassia scoparia | reverse complement strand
TACAATCCGCCCAACTCATCACAAAGGACACTTGGCTCACGCTTTTAATCTAAACAAATAATAAGTCGCGCTTGAACATCTATTCACCTCTCACCAATTCACACTTACATAGTCGCAACTTCCATATACCCCAACAAGTAAGATAATATATTACAGAGCGCGGACCCCCACTCCCACCACCATGTATCACCATACATTCCTCACCAGCACCTCATCAACCCATTACGCACCCATCCAATCTCACAATCCCCTCATTCCTCTACACCACATCCTCTGCCCAATCGACATCTCCGAATAACAGTCACCCCTCCCCTAATACACGACTCCACACTCACATCCGACACAACATACTCTACGACGATCTATATCCACTGACATCCCCCCCCTTCACCTATAATCTGTACACACACAGCACCCAAACCCAACAAACACACCACCACCATCAATAATAACCTACATGTTAAAAGTGCCCCATCTCTTATCCCGCACAGCCCCACGCACGATACCCACCAACACACACACACTCCAACCCCCACACGTCACCACCCACCGACATCACGGCCCACAAACATCTCCACCTACATATCACCTCCTTCACACCACACCCAACGACATTAACACTCACCTACTCTATTAGCGATCCAACAGCACCCCTAGAACAAGCTAGCGCATCCAACCCAACCTTTCACTCAACACATATCTCGCCTCGACACCCCAAATCATCCCACACCCCATACTACCCACCTCCCCAACCTACTCTACACCACAACCCCATAATCCGCCAGCGCCCTCCCTACACTACACCCACCCCAACCAATACCCTCGCGCGAAGTCCACAACTCACCTCATAAACACGGAGACAAGTTCTCATTGAGCACCAAGACCTCCAGCTCACCTCCCCCTCCGTGCCATACCATACACAGCCAAATCTCAACATAGACCAAACAGCATCACTACTCTACCTCATACTCCCATTAACGGTCTCGACTATCCACTAAAACATTCACATCTGCGCCACCCGCCATATCAACTTCCTCCATCTACTTCTAAGACCATCTTCTATCTTTCTATCTTCTGATTACAGATAATCTCACCCCACACCCGCATATATCGACACCCACCTTCACACACACCTCCACTACCCTCCCGCACCAACTCACTAATAACCCAACACATCACACATCAACTACAACCACGATCAATCCCAATCTAAACATCTACCACAACCACTCTCAACCACCCCCACTACCACTCCTATCTCTCGCTCTCTATTACCTCTTTCACCAACTTCATACCAAAACCCTCACTTCTCTCAGCCTCACTCAAGATATAATCTCTTCTAATCACTTACCTCATTAGTTTC
The DNA here is from genome assembly GCA_008642245.1 of Bassia scoparia. Taxonomy (NCBI): domain Eukaryota; kingdom Viridiplantae; phylum Streptophyta; class Magnoliopsida; order Caryophyllales; family Amaranthaceae; genus Bassia; species Bassia scoparia. The sequence goes on along the minus strand of SNQN01002412.1, from coordinate 73,424 downwards.
GTCTCCCAGTCATAATCTGATCCCTTCCCAGACTCAAATCAGTGTTAACCTCTCTCTAGATCACCCTTTCCTTCGACTGTCGACACGGCAACTGAGTTGACTATTAGCATCCACATCGAGCACAACTCCAGCACCCGCTCTACATTCCCTCTACATTCGCTTATTCTATTCAGAAGACTTCAACCAGCACTCAATGGTTGAGCCTTACTCACCCCCATCCTAGGTCCACCAACCCTACCTATCACAAAACCGCCACACCTTAATGACTGCGTAACAGTAGCTTCAGATAATACTTTCACATTCCCTAATTTCACTTCTTAAACAAAAACCACACACACACCCAGCGTAACTTCATGCTACTCTTATCTCTCCCCTCCCACCTATACCTACTCTTTTTAACCAAACACTCTCTAGGGATTAACTTTAAACTACCAATACTGATTCCAAATCATGTTCAAGTCGCTAACTTAACCTATAATGTTAGCGATTGAAAGACAACCATTACCAAAGAGTTAGTCCACTGTCGCTAACCACATAGAACTACAGAAGTAATGCACACACATCAAATAATACCAAGATATAATACAGACATAATTACTAACCACCTAGAATCATGATCCTCAATCGGATTAGTGCCCAATCTTAGTGTGAATCCGAGTGTCAGCACGAACCAAACATATTACAAAAACATTTCTGACTCTGAGCATCTCCTAGCTGTGCTATGCGTGCGTTAGATAGTAATTAAGTCCCCTTAACACAAAAAATTCTATTCTACAATTCAAATAAAAGAGTTCTACAACAAGTATAAGTACTTAATAAAGTTACTTCTATCCCCTATGAGAGAAGAATTATTGGAGTACACACACACTTACTAACTTGATTGAAAGTACTTGATCACCCAGAAAATAAGAGGGAAATCATAAAGCATCCAGTTTTACATAATATATACACATACATAATTCATAGGGCAGAAATAAAGATCAGAGTTCCCTGTGATGGTTCTTCAGTGGAGTGAACAAGCATCCACCTTGATCCACCCTGGTAAGAAACGGGACTTGTGCAATGACTTGTTGCCGACATTCATCGCTCTGATGTCCTCTGCATACTATACCCTACATACAGTTCACCATACCAAAACTCGCGTTTATCTCATACATGTATAACTAAGAGGTTACAACTCTTTAGCATTTCAATCGTCTTCCTTTAACAAAAGAGATGTTTATTTTAACCGTGATATAGGTGTCACAAGCATACGGACCGTTTGAATTTAATTGTGAGAGTTATGGATCGAAATTGAGTATGGATTTAAAGCAAGTCGTATCCTCAAATACGGTCATATCCTGTATAAGCCCCGAGTCTGAGTGAGCTGCCGTAGTAAACATTCCGGTCGGCGCCCTCCCAGTTTTGCCGAAAAATTGAGCTGATCCTTACACCATAATCGATCAAGCTGCCAAATGTAAAATTTCAGAAATATTCGTAGATAATAACACGAAAAGACGCAACGTGAATTATGTTATTCGAAGAGAATGCAAAACAAGTACGTCTTAGTTATATTCAGAGTTCAAAAGTTCACAAATTACTCAGTCTTCAAAGCTTTATCTCAGCTTCCGATCAGCTGCTGTTCCTCGTAAACACATGTAACTAATGTCATCACTGGTGTCGAAATAAACAAAGCAACGAAACGTATGCCATTGTTTAGTTACTTACTTAATGGCAAACGTTATGAGAATTCTGCACCAACAATCAATCAACCTGCTCTGAAATCGGTAAGATTGATCGAAGTCATCGATGGTCTACACAAAGTATACCATAATAGAGCGGTAGGGAAAATTCGAAAGACTAGTAGCCAAATAGCCAATCACCTTATATACATGACTATCCGCGACATGACCACTTTTGTTGATAACGTGCCACATTCAACATGATCCAACTTGAGCTAATCAGATCATAACTTATGAAATCGCAAGCATCACTATTTTTCTTTTTGGATACTCAAAAGCGTTGCTTTCTATTTCAACTGATGCCATATCATCAACTATATCCTAGTCACCCTTAGTCGATCTGATTTGCTGGTGGAAAACGCTCACAAGTTCCTCCAAGCTGATCAAGCCTCCGTCCATCATTAAAGGCCCCAAATGCCCTCCAATAATGCCGATCAATTTCACTTCTCTTTATCGTCCACACAACCTCACACCACCTCCACAAGCTCCACCAACTCATAAAAATCGCATATCAATAAAACCTTCCACAGCTCCTAACATGCAAAGTTAATCACTTACTCCTCCTGAGTCGTCTGCAAGCGATTTCATGGTCGAGCTCATACTCACGTACTTCCTCTGTACGCCCTACTTCTTTGGATTCCGAGAAACTTCTTCAAAACACATAATAAGACATTTTCAACGCAGCCACAAAGAAGCTTCCCAACCACAACCTAGCACAACTTCTATCAATCACTTCACAGCTGCGATATGCAATCTTTTGACAATCCATTGGGACTAGACTAGAAATTCCACTCATTCTTCCAGCTCAACCATAGTAGACTCATCATTCCATCATCCATAGCCTAAATCTCAGTTGTGAGCAAGAATAACACACCATATGCATCCTCCAGCTCCTCGTGCTGACAAAATAGAGGAACATGAGGCATCGGAAAGATGTGACACCTCAAGCTCTTCAGCATGCTCGTTGACCTCTCTACTCGTCACAACTGCCACCTTCTCGAGTCGCTCAACGAGTGTGCAACATGCCTGTAGACTCCATTAGCAGAACGCTCAACTCGTATGTCACACACACCACATTAGATCAAACACCACCATATAATTAAACCAGACAATAAGACTTATATCAAAATCCGTTGTAGTCTAGTGGTAGCGATACTCGGCCTCTCACCGAGATGCACCCGGTTCCAAGCTCTCCGGCACGGAATTTTATTATTTTTATTAATCTTTTCCTTTTAACACACAAACACCAACCTATTTTGGCACTGTATACCATACTAGTATTAAAGATACACTGAAGAACGAATAATATCTACTCCGAGAAAATATGACTGATACTTTCCAAGTTCAACAAACTTCACAAGTTTTTACTTCATTTTGAAAACAATTACGATTGTACAAAATCTTCCCTCTACTCTTGAACTACAAACACCTCGCATATGCAATGTCACAACTCCAACTCAATACGTACAAGTGTTCACCACAGTTCCACATTCCCTTTCATTTACACAATAAACTACAAACACAAATCAATTGCAACCACCCACGCCTCTAAGGCCTATGCATCCTGATCCATCATTAGTACTCTCTCCTCTCTTTAATGTTCTCTCGGTCCTCAGTCTAGTGGTCCGGAAGAAGACTAGCCATAGCGACCTTCAAGACACCAACCTACGTGAACAATCCTAAGCAGAACCTATACCATAATCCCAATCATATAAAGCCTCCGAACAGTCTACAAACCTTCACAACTCGCTCCAGTGCATGGCTGACACAACGATCTCCGATTATCCCAACAACCATCAGCTGCCTCTTACAGTCCAAATACCTCCTGTGAGCAATATATAATTACACGCACTCACTTAAATAGGCGGAGCCCTCTCCACTGTATTAGCTCTCACTCACGGCGTGATATGAAAGCTCGACTCAATTCCGTGACACACCTACACCTACTACACAAGCGTTGTAGCCCCGCCTCATATCTAGACAACCATTACCCATTGCGACCCAACAAGCACACCCAACGCCACACGCTACAGCTTCGACAATTCCCCAATAGCCATCTAGGGAATCAGCGACTACACCATCATACCCTCTGCCACTTAATCCCCACTCTACTTCTTCGACACTAAACTCATCATCCCTTGAACTCTCCACTATATCCCAAACTCCTACACAACTCCTCCGCGAGAACGACACTCCAACAGCACTGACTGCCTCTACTCACTCATGTCAACGCCTATCCGTCCTCATCTCCCTATCAAGCCAAAACAATCTACACTCTTGATGCCCTTCCTTTCCCACGATCCCCCTTACCACTTTGTAAGAGCACAATAGTGTATTCACCAGGCCATCGCACGGCGCTGAAAAACTTGTACAAGATTATCGTCAACTTCACTGCTTTACAAATTTCTGCAAACCTAAGAAACAGCCTAACAGCAGACACCACAGTTCCAATCGCACAATCGAAATCAACACCCTCTCATTTGACTTACTTCAACTACACAATGCGCCACAACTAACCTCCAGCTAAACCTCATCTGAAATTAAGCGTGCTTTTCTAATCACTAGCACATACTTTCGTAATTCACAAGCCCTTAACACTAACTGTCACATTGCTAACCATCCACTGCTCTTATTTCAACTTCAAAGTCATCATAGCATTAAGAACACACGCTGTTAGTGCCTCTCTGCAATGTTTCATCCATCCGGTGATCACCTTATTCCAGTGTCATTGGACAACTAGAGCAGACGACTAACACTTTTATACGCTTTCAACACATTAACTAATTTTCTGACTCACAGCAAGAACAACTTAGCTCCTTCCTTCCAAACACACAACACCTCTCCTCAAGTTACAAACTTTAGTGGCAAATAGCTACGCCAAGATTGTCTAAGCCACCTCATATCCAGGCTGAATTACTACAACAACCTAACACACACCACTACATCAATACGTACTTTGGGTTAAGCTACACACCCATACTCAAGCATCATCCACTATCAAACCCACCACCAGAAATTCTCACAAGATATAAAAGTTAGTTTACATACAATTTAAAAGGCATGCAAAGAGATCTCGACTACACCACATTAGCCTTACTTTTCCTTTTTGAACTTCACAGCAGACAATGCCATTACGGCGTGCGATTACAAGTGCAGAGCTCGTAGATGTGTATGTATATACCTGTTGAATTCACACACTCATACTAACTCCTTATTAAAAAGCTCATCACACCCTTGACTTAAGACTAGGACGGTGATCTCTATGATTTCAGCCTACTATCAATACACCAATCTCGGAAAAAACTTAATGCGCGACTTTGTTGACAAAAATTAATTAACAAAATTCCCCCAATACAACACGTTCGGACAATACTCAACCAAATCATATACCCACTCACCCTGAGTAAACACTGCACAGCCTCAACAGAAACTGCACACTCAAGCCTTCACCAACAAACCAGTACCTAAACACTCAACCTCATTCACACACTATCAATCACTCACCACAACTACAAAGCTACAACAACCAAATCTACAACACTTACCAAACCCATCGTTAAATAACGCACCAACTCTCTCTCCATCGTACTTACACCTCCAGATCTTGGATTACACAAAGTGTCAAGCCTACCATACCCAACAACACCACTTTACTTCTAATCTTCCTAGACTACATCACCAATACTGACAAACATCTCAAATTAACCAACAAAAAAGATAAAATTCTAATTCCATAACTCTACAGACAACACAACAGCACAAAAGGTCAAGCCTTGCTTTTTTCTCCCACTCTTTCAGCCCAAGTTATAAACATACAGATTAGAACAAAGGACACATCCCATCTCACACCTACTTTCTACCTATTCCATGAACACAAAAAGTTGCTGAGAACTCACATAACAAGTTAACAAATACGGAAGAAATAATTAATAAATAACTTCATTGCACAAGCGCAACATATACATCATAACCATACCTAGGACCACTTGCAGCAAGTTCATATAGTTTCGCCACGCATTAGACGAAGAATATAAAGCAACTTTTCAGCATCACAAAGACAGAAAGCTATAAGCTTTCCTCAGCAAACCATTTGTTCTCTTTGCGCACAATGTCGCACATGCCTGTCTTCATCTCTTTCTCTATCCCCTAGCTCCCACTTCTTTCCTCTTCCACATTATTATTAACACAATTCCACTTTCTTACCTCTTCTGTCTTTATTTACTTATTATTCAATACCACTATACCTAAACCAACCACAACATCGTTATTTACAAACCATACCACATATATGTGATAACTTAAAACTGGCGTCATGAAATTGCTTCTCGCATCCAACCACACCCACTCTTGTCTTACAATACTTTCATGTAAAACTCTATCCCTTCTTCTCTTAACAGCACTCCCAAACTTTGTGAAAACACAATCATATCATATATTATATGATGTAGCAAATGGAAGCAAGAGAAGGTTGAACCCAACAGGTAACTAACGAAACATGCAAAGGGACTACACGATGATGTATGAGAGGGAGAGGAAACCAGTGTGTGGCAAGAGTGCAGTATGAGAAGAGGTTGTCCAGACATTGACGTTCTACACCAACAATGTAAGAGATCTTCGAGGGTTGGTGTTATTTTATGACCTTCAATTTTTTTAACTTGTGTTGTTTAGCCCTTCTTTATGCTACTTATGTAAGCTTTATCTCCTCAACACTGTAATTTGATGCCTTCTGCCATTTTATGCTCCTTCTCCTCTACTTCTTCTCCTTCACCTTGCTTTTGGTTAGGAGCGTGGATGTTACAATCTCTTCTAACTTAATTTTTGAATTTTCAAATACATACCGGAGTACTTCGACTAAACTTATAAATAACCTAATTGAACATTAGAAAATTAAACAAGAATTCAGTCATTATATTACATCATATTATAGTATCATTGTAATTCTTCCAAACTGCCGTTAACCCTGCACTCTGAACCGATCAATTTTGAGCCCATACGCCCCAGTCTTTCTTCTTTTCAAGTGTGGGCATGAAGATGCGCTTCTTGGGACCATTCCCTGACCCCCGGTTCTATTCTTACCTTATACAGCTACGACGCGCTACAAGTTAGCAAAAATAAGAGCCGCGCACATAACCAACCTTGTAAATACCACTCCCAAGAACACATGCCACACACAACTACCTTTCTGACCAGCGCCAGTCGCGGACTATTGGCGAGGGCAGCCGGACAGTGGGAACCAACCTCCCGCTTGACCATATAATACACATTAGCTTAGGGCCACATATCTATTCTAATCATCTTAACTAGACAAGAAATTGATGTAGTAATTTTTCTGCCCTCGAAATACGCTCATTAAAAGTCCTCTCCACAAATCTATGAATCATCTGAATTGTCCTCTCCACCCACGCATTAGAACTACTCAAATCATTCCGGTTCCCGTATCAACTTCATCGCTACTTTACACAACGACGAGCTAGAAAATGATTATATAATACTCTCTCATCTCACCTTTTCACTTATTCCACCTACTTTAAGCTCACTTACATCAAATCATAACCACTACTCACTTCCGATGCCCTTTTTACTCTACTACTAGTTTTTCAGAAGAAAAATTATATCTATCATCCTAATATTAATTAACTAAATGGACTAAACAAATTCTGATAAAAAAATTAACATAAATCTAAAATAAAAACATACCATTATGCTCTCTGATCTCCCCTTTTCTACTGCCATAGTACATCACATCTGATCCATTCTCATAAACTCATAATTGAACATAAGCTGCGTACAATCATTATGAGAATGCATAACGCGGTCCATTGGTAATCGCTTTTTTGCTTTTTGTTTTAGTTAGTTTCTAAAAAAAACCAAAAAAGACAAGCCAAAAAAATTATTTAGACGTCTTTGTTTTCAGTTTTCAAAATCATCATTGTTATGTTTCCAATAAATTTTAGTCAATTCCTTTCATCCACTATTTACTTGTTATATTTCACATGACTTTGAAAACAATTAAACCCGAAAACAGAAAACACAAACAATACATCGAAACAACCTTAATCTTGCTAAACACGGCGGGCTTTCAGTTATGTTTCCATAGCATAAGTTTTTTGTACAACGCTGTATCAAAATTAACGATCAACAATCAATCCAACACATCTAAAAACAATGTAGGTCTCCCAGCTAGGATCCAAACTAGTGTATATCGTTCTTTCACCTTTAGTTTTACTTATCTAACTTGTCTTCTTTTACCTTATTTTTTAGAGTGAAAAGACACGAACTTAAAGTTGAAGAACTATGAACGTTGATATAAAACCTCATTTGATTTTTTTTTTTGCAGAATTAATATCATTTAACTTATTTTGTTCGAAAATAATAAATAGTGAGATGAAGAATAAGTGGGTGTTTGGATATTCTATGATGCTCAGGGGTTGGTTTGGCATTCAATTTGATCAAATAAGTATAAAAAAATTGATTGCTAATCGATTCGTCTCTACTGCTTTTAATAAAATGGCTTTATATACATATTTATCCCAACTACAACACACAAATTATTATGATTATCTAATATATATTAAATATAATATACTATATATATTTTTATGAAAATTGTTGATGTGCAAGTAGTAATATTTTACACCATAAAGCTAAACACAAAACAAACCTACTTTGAGTCAAACCATATTTTTAATCAAGCTGCAACATAACCCATCCGCTACGTCAAATCAAACCAAGCTACTCCTCGCCTAACAGCTAACAGCCATATCATCAATTACCGAAACACCCCCAATATACTCATTATACAAGATCCAAGTGACGATCTTATTTTGCGCAATGTACTTTTTCTTTTTTCCATTTCTTGAACTATTGTACTCAGATCGTCTTGCTTTTAATGCCTTTGTCATAGTATCTGCACACTATAACTTCCCATGATTCATGATTACTCTGATCTGATTTTTCTTTTCTAATTGAAGTTTAACATTAAATTAACTACATGTGAGATTATTTCCTAGCTATGTATTGTTTGCATTATACTAATCAACATATTTTGTAATTATTCGATTGTGCGATCAAAGACCCATTCATTCAGATACACACAAAACCTTTCCTATCGACCGATTGTTCATATATACATAAAAATAGGGGAATCGGCCGAACCACTCAAAACACAGTGTGATTGCTGGAGATAAATAATGTAGAGGCAACAACGTGTTGCTGATGTGCATAATGTATCGTACGCTCTAACTCATTCATTCCATCTCCCTTGAAACCTTTGCGCAAAAATCTGATTTCATCTCTACTCGTCGTTGTTTCAAAGTACCAGAAACGTCGAATTCAATCTTAAATTTGCTGCACAGCGTTCACCCCTGAATGCACCCTCATTCATTGCAGCATCGTTTGTTTACTCCATTTTGGGACCATGTGAGTCTCCCAGAGTTTATGAGTCTTTCTCGAAAAATGGCATTTCCACTCGTCATTTTGCTTGCCAATATATTTCATGTACATTTACTTCCACAAAAATCTATCTTTAGGCACTACTACTTAAGCTCTGCATGTGACCTCACTTCAATCTTACTTCCTCGAACGATTTAATTGCAACTTTCTTTGGCACGCTTTAAGGAGAAGATTGAAGTGTAAACGAGCAAATTAAATAAATGAATACATTCTACATATAATCTTATTCTTTTGGGTTAAAATTATTATTGTCAATTCCTCGTTCCTACACCCTGAGAATCTCTTCTTAAAAGCTGTGCCCAAGAAAGTTGCATATCTACGGTAGGAAGTATATCAATTTCATCATTCACGATTATTTATTCCCTTGCTTTCTATTTGTTATCTCATCATAATTAGGAAACTAATCTCCCAACTCAAACATTGTCGGATGCATGTTACCCTAGATTAGGTTAACTTAGCTTATAACCGATCTGTGCACCAAAATTATCTACCTCGGTTGCCTGAGAAATAGTTTGACTTTTATTTTTATGTTTCTACATACTTTCATTGCGTAACAGACGTAAGGTTACGCAATAGGAAACGAAATTAAAAAACATTCAAACCTAACGAGAGATAATAAAAAAAGTGGTATAGTTTATCTTTTTTGTCCATGACCTTATCTTTACTAAGAGTGTAACACCAGCAAGCGAAATTTAATATATTCCTTTAATATAAGTTATATAGAAGATAGTAATGTTGACACAAATCAAATGTTCGTCGTTGTTTTCAATACCATTCAATTTCAACGGTAAAAATCTAGTTACCCAATCTTAATTTGATAGACATTTGAATATGGAATTGTGATTCAAAGACATGCAAGCTAGAAATTTTGGTGAAATGCCCTCATATCTTAGTAAGTTGAGAATTAAGGAATTTTTATATACACCACGAAATGATTTAAAAATCCCATCAATAGTACTTATGTGATGTAAATACAGTACAATATTTGAATATATGACCCAGTTGACCACCATATAGCGTACCCTGCTCGACACCACCACTGTGAGTGTAGACCTTAGTTATAAGATTTATTCATTCAAGTTTATGTGAATGTACTCCCTCGTCGTATGATTACTATTTCTGATACTTCATTTCTATAAATTTAATTGTCTTATAAGAGTTGAAATAAAGCCGAAAAAGTAAATACCGCCGCCATAAACCCTAATTTTAAAATTCACGGAAATCCATAGAAGCAAGATATCCTAGCCATTTGCGAACCGAAATCGAAGTCATGAAAAGACAAAGCTCACTCTCTTCATTCTCATCTTTTTAACATAACGCTTTTATTCTTCCTCTCACATTTTTCCATTTCCCTTCTTTGTCTATTCCCCCCTTTGTAGACCAATAATTTATCCACAAATTAAGAAAATTTTGAGATGTATGTGTACATATTGTCATAGACTCATAATTTTCAACATTCCACATTCCATAATTAATTGAACCAAATTAAATAAAATTCATTATTCTCATTTTAGTTGTTGGACAATGGCGTAGCTAATAGCTATGATGTAAAAAAAAAAGCAAATTATTCCAAAATGTAACCTATTTACATTAAGGGTCTTTGTTGGGCTGTAAAACATTTCAACGTAAATGATTATGGGCAAAATAGTTTTCGCTTTGAAAAATTCCTTGTTTGGTTACATGTAAAAAAAAATGATGAAACATAGGAAAATAAAGGGATGCAACTATGCAAATTAAAGAGGTTGAGTGTAGACCGTGGAGTGTACAAGAGATAGAAGAAAAATGTTGTTTTTATCATTGTTAGGTTAATTGCTACTCCCATGGAAAGTATTTACTTTCCTGTTACCAAACGATGTAAAGTGAAAACGGAAAGAAAATACTTTTCATTGAAAATTTTATGTTCTCACCAAACGAAGCCTTAAAAGTGTCCAATTATAAATCTTATAGAAAGAAAAGTAGAGATGATGACAAACAATACAAGAAAACTAACAAGCTGCTTGTATAAAGATAGATTATTAAGGTACCCCTCCGTTACGCTTATTGATCATTACACTGAATTTTATCTCTCTCAAATAAAATCAAGAATTATCATTAAAAACGAACGAAGGAGTACCACACGTAATGAATTAGATGCTACACGAGTACGTAATATAGCCAATGTTTTAATTCCATTAAATTGAACCTCATGCTTTACAAAGTTTTCGTAATAATAATTAGAAAAAAACTTATTTTGCAAAACTCTAGAATGATTGAACTCAAATAAGTGCTGTGTCACAAGTTCTTCATAAGCCTCGCTCATGCTCATTGCACGGGTTCGTGTTTCTTCAATATATTCCTTTCGCAACAAAACAAAATCTATATGTGATATTATTTCAAAAAGTGATAAAATATGTAATCAATTGTTGACACTTTATATCAACTCATACTACACATAAAATTGATGATTTAGGGAATTGGGTGATAGCTTGTGGTAAGTTTCTCACCTTTCCGGGCATGTCTCGAGATCGAACCTCTACCCTGGCATTACGCGGATGGTATCCTCCGCCTCCTTATCTGACAGTTCTGAGATTTGCCGGAAACTGTGTAGGATTACCTTACTCGTGTCACATTATCGTGTTAAAAAATAATAAAATAAATGTGAAATAAAAATAAAAATATTATGAATATTTGTTTTAATTGCGAGATATAAATATTTTGCTATGCCACCGGGGAGCCTTATTCTGACCATCATGGTTGCCTTCCTGTCCGCTTATGCGTTTGGATCCGCTTTTCCCTGTGGCGGAGCTATGGCGCTTCGCAATTCTTTTACAAATTGCCCTCTAGTCGGGACTTTCGCACCTTTTGTTGAAGCCGCTAACCTTATTTATCAACTATTTACGAGTACCTTTGCTACTCCCTGATATTCCAAACTCTGATTAGAATATAAAACTCGTTCTCCAACACATTTGACACCATTCCTGCCAGCACATTTTTGAAGTAACCGCTGTCGCTGACTATCTGGCCTCTTTGGGCCATTTTGTACCACTCACCAGGATATTGATCTTTGATGGATTGCCAAATTTCTTTTCTGACTCGATTGTTGGAACATGTTCTTGAGGGAAGTATATCCTAACCCTTCCCTCGTTTACCTTATTTTACCAAAAAACAAAAATAATATAATTTTTCTACAAACATTTATAATTTCTTTTACAATTTTTCGGATGTGTATTACTGGTATAAACTTTGCACGATGGACATTGCTCCAATAAATACCGATCCTTTATTGTCTATTCAAAAAACATAACATATAAATAAAGTACTCGTATATACTCCCCATGTCTAAATTACTTGTAAACATTCCTAATAATCCTATATTATTTGCTACATTCCATCAAGATGTGGTTCACGTGTGAAAACTTTCACAACTTCTTCTTTTTGTCATCTTCACTCATTTGTCTTTTACTTTATCCTTATTTTGCATCTTGTCATTTAATACCCCACCTTTATACAATTTATTCATAAAGTAATGGTCCCTCATCATTTATATCTCTTTGCTCATAATGTAAAACCAATAATCTTGATCGAAAGAAAGTGGAGCAAGTATTATGGGACGGGGGAGTATTTGGTCATTTAATATGTATGAATCATAGTATGATCTGAATTAATGCATCAACCTGTACAATTATACATGACAAACTAAGCTATAGACAAAAATTTGGCATGGGTTAGAATATTGAATTACTCCCTTACTCCTTAGTTCCTTACACTACCAATTTTGATTTATATTACTTGTTTGAACCATTTTAACAATGAAAATACAGACGTATAAAAAGGAATGAGCAGAGTAGAAGCGTATGTTACAGACAAAAATCTGGTTACGTAAATGATGTGTTACTGTTAAGTGTTAACCCAAAGAACACCTTTTTCGTTGGTTGCAAAAATGTCGTAACGAAGCTGTTTAAGTCACACTACATGCCATTTCCGAGGTTATTTTCCTTACCTACAAAAATTTCTTCTTTTTTGTATATCATTGTGTTACATTTACAGTGCAACAGCCGAAACATCACTACGTGTCAACTCCTATTAGAGCACCGTTACAGTATGTGAGCTCATAACTTAGCGCAGCTGGAGTTAAAGCGCAGGACTTTTCGTCATTTTTTGAGTATTTTCATGTACTGTTCGTACTGTTCATCAATATAAAAAAAAATCATCCATCCTAACATTGCTGGAAATATTAACATGTCTTGCGAGTTATAAAATTGTCCAACTATATTACCAAACATTTATCTAACAACGCAACCTAACATGTCACAATTGAAGTGTGTTAACCAACTTTCCCGCGTATATTTCCTAATGTTATGACTTACTACTTCTCCTCGGTAATAATAAATAGCTCATAGGTAGCTAGAAGCTCCCTGAGTTAGTTGAGATGGCATGACTGTTTTATGTTCATGACTTGACCCGGCCTTGAATGCCTCAACAGTATTTCGGGCCTTAGATCACGTTTTGGGGGGGGTGCGGTTCGTTTGGTTTTTGCTTTCTGTAAATTCTGAAATTTAAAACTTGCCATGATCAATTTGTGCTACTGCTCAAGGATCACTATGATTTGCATAGTTAAGTTCAAACAGGTTGCAGTTGTTTTCATTAGTATAAGTCTACTTATGTTATTACTTCCTCCGTACGTATACTTGCCACAATGCTATTATTGTGAGAAGTAATAAAGATTAGCATTTTGCAAGTATACTTACGAGAAGTACATAATATCAATATCATCCAAAGAATTATATTCCGTGTAATAATATACCCGTATATAATTCTACAAGAGCATTTTGAAAGGAGTTTGATAGAGTTTATATTGGTGAGACTTTCGTAATTTGACAGTTAAAACTCTATCGGTATTGTAGAAAGAGTTTTAAAGAGTTTGACCAAAAACTCTTACAAACACGTTCTAATGAAAAAGCTAGGCAAAAACGGCTTTTTCAGTTAGGTTTTAGAGAGAGGAAATTAAGTTCATTTTCCACATATACCTTATACTTAATAAATTGTTCAAAAAACAAATGTCCTGAAAGTCTTATACATATCATTAAAGTACAAAAACTCGTTAATAATCAGCTAAATCGTTACCAAAGCACATTGACACAACTTTTCAATCACAGTCAAATCCCACTGCTAAACAAAAAAGTAATCATTCTAACAACAAGCTCTAAACGCTATCAGCTAAACTCTAATAATCGGTAGAAATTGTAGGAGAGTATGCATCAACGCATGCATGAGTAATTATCAGAAGTTGTTGTATGTATCAGACACACAATAAATATATTGTGCATCGGATATGATTTCTGCGCTTAATTCACTTTACATCAATCGTGATAAATTATAAGTGTCACTATATTCTACACCGAAAATGACTTCTGCGTTTAATTCGTCCGTTTATGTGAGGGGGAGAAAATAAGAATGAAAATGAGCGGAGGAAGGGGTGAAACAAATAAATTTGTAATCAAGTGTACTTGCATTATGAAGGCGTCAAGTCAAAGTTCACTACAACATCAGGTGTATGTTGCTGTGTTAAATCCTCTAGTTTATACATATGATATGACTTCCAATTTCCAAAGCTTCATTCACACATAATCTAACTGCAGCTCCTTTGATTTGAAYAACCAGTAGCTATAATAAGATATCCTCCTTTTATCGTTATTGGTAAAAAAATTATGACACTCCACATTTTAAACCTTCAAATCATTCAATAACCCAACAATACTGCTTTGATCAGTCCAATCCTATAATTATTACCAGTAATTTTGAGTATGAGAACATTTATGCATTGTGAATTTGTGATTTATAAAAATACATGAAAGACACACTTACATACAATAGGAAGGTAATTGTTACAAAATTTAGAAGTGTCTTTTATTATGGGTACGGGTTTTATGGTTGATTTGAAAACGGATTGAGTACCTAACAAAGTCGGAATAATTAAATGAGGATATATGAGCGAGTACATTATAAGGAATCATAGTATTATTTGATAAATGAATATAATGGTGAATAACATTATGCTACGAAAAACCATGCACCAATTGGTCTAGTAGTAAACTTTGCATCCTACAGTCTTGAGATTGTGTCATAGGATCGAACCTCAGCTTAATAGTTACACTTTAGGGTGGAGATGTTCCTTATCATTATCCCTCACTCCAAAGTGTTTTGCATGTAAAATCGGGTTTGATTGACCTGAGCTAGGGTCCGATCGAAATAAGCAACTAGTCCATCTCAAAACAAGTAGATCAAAATTAAACAAGGTCAATAGCTCAAAATTGGAGCATGCAAAAAAGCTAAGGCGGTGGTCCATTAGACTAGCGTACCAATTCAATTTATGAAGTATGGACCATTAATTTATCAACCAGTTTAATTCAGAGATCGACTAGAGTTCTTTACTTCTTACCAAGTTATGGCTTCGACTGGTCAAGATAGTTGGTTCTGATTCATCATTCTGTTAAACTGTTACTATAGAAGACCTTATTACAGTTCAACGTCCAATGTTAACGTACTTTCAATTCATGCACGGTCTTTTTTATGGCTGTCAAAAAACTTTACATTGTAGTACCTATTCTCACCATCAGTCACCATCCTTTTGCAACATTACAACAGTTATGCTACTTGCTCATCACTTGCTGTAGTGCTACGAATCCACGATTTTAAGCAGGTTTCGGAACGATACTTGTCTCACCCAGGCCACCATGAATATTGAATACACAAGTGATAAAAAGTCGAGTTCAGGTTCGAGATTGGTAGAATTACTCGAAGAAGGACTCATTGAATTTTTCCGATTATATATAAATAAAACATTTGATATTATCGCGATTATTTCTCATCGTATACATTTATTTTTTTAGTCTTATACTTTGTGTAACGTTTACAAATTGGTGACAAAACTCTGTATTTCGTACATATTCTAGTGCTAAAAAATTACAACGAACCAAAAAGTGGGAAGGACTAAACCAAGGAGGGATTGAGAAATTTTAATAAGGTACTCCCTCTGTATCGATTTATCTGCAATAATTACCATATACAATATGTGAGAAGTAAATATTCATTATTGCAGAATGTAGATAAACTATACGGAAGGAGTACTACAAGACTACTAATGGCTGGATTATGAATTATGTAGACATTAAAGTCTAAAAAGAACAGTTTATATGTAAATGGCCAGGCCGGGCCTGGTGCTAAGAAGCCCTGATACTAATGGGCCTACAAGCCTGCAGTCCACTACTATACACTAATGGCTCCAGCCAGCTGATCATTCTGAATCAGGATCCTCTCTCGTCCATCAAGAGTTTATCACAAATTCGTCGAGAAGTAATTTTGGCACCCTAAAAATTAATTTCCGCACTCCAATTTCTTGACGCTTTACTTGAATCCTTTTTACCTATGGTGACTACTGTACTTAAATTAATTTTGGAGTGTTTTCGAGTGCCAAAATCACATTCCCCAAATTCACAAGATCACAGTTTTCTGTTTTATAATTGTATGACAGTCTGAATTCCATCTAAAAACAATCAGAGTTGTAATAAGCATTAGTAAGATATCATTCATCATGGATTCATGGCATTCTGCATTGTTGATTAGGCCTTTGGTGCTCTACTGCATCAAACACAAACATTTTTTCGGGCAACAACAAACAAACAACAGCCCAGATAAGGAGTTGTTTAACTGATCTGACTGACAGCATACTCAACTATCCTGTAACCCCCAATCGCAGCCCAAATAAGGGTGATCAGAAAAATGGAGACAGATTAGTTTACTCAGGATGATGATTACGCACACAAGAGCACACTCACTGACGGCGCAACCGGCACCACCACTCCGTTCACTCATAAGGTATTACTTTGTGTTCAATGCGGAGTTTTGGGAAGGAAAAGTAAATATGCGCTATAGTTAGCAAAAATTCAGCAATTGTTTAATCCGGACTTTCCAAGTGTTGTTGATCAAATGACAGAGAGAACGGCATTCAATTATATGATCCACTACAAAATCAGTCACTGCAAAATATTCATTCAATCTATTGGAGTACATAAATCATGAATTTAATCCATTTATAGTTGTATACAGTAACATTGGTAAGATTGATAATCTACCACGTCTCTAATACAAAAACGAACACCTTCTAATTCAAATTAATTAAATTACAACCATTCATATTATCACAAATAAGAAGGCCATTACATCAGAAGACGAAACAGAAGAGGATCTGGTACATTGAGACAGGGGAGTGGCCTCTAGCACCGCAATCAACACAAAGAAACGGGTTTCTCATCGGATTCAAATCGACCCGGAAGAATATCATCCATTGTGTTTCCGAATCCCAATAACCCCCCGTTTGACGACTCCGGATCCTTTACACCTTTTGCAAGCTATCCTTTACATCCCCGCATTTCTTGCACATCTCCCAATGAACTGCGACATCATCATAACTTAATTTCTCTAATTTTAATTTGAACAGTGAACCAACAAGTGATTTATACATGATATAATAGGAATTGTTTGAAGAAAGGAAATTCATTAAAGTCTAAAAAAAAAAGTGTAGTGTACCTCTCTGGGAAGAGGAGATGAAAGCGTCGACTTTAGGCACAATTAGGGACGCTAGGAGAAAGCGCGACCCCAAACCGCAAACTTCACTTGCCGTGATGTTTTCCATTTTCCTTTTCGTCGCTTTTCAATGGCTGGAATGGAACGAACGGAAGCAGATAGTTTTGGTGGACTACAGTCTAATCCAAAAGTGTTGTGCGGATGTTAAACGAATATAAGGGCAAAATTGGAAATATACTGATAAAATCACACTTGAAGRGGGAGATGAAARTMAGGAATGCAAGGGTTAAATRAGTAACCCGTTTTGATGAGAGATGGTTATAAAATTTATAAGAATTTTTTTCTACAATATTGCAAATTAGATCCTAAATTACCAATTTGCTTTGGTTTGCAAATTATTCTCCAATTTACCGCTCACGTAGGATCGGGGGAAAATTATTTTATTTTTTTTGAAATTTGGTGCAAAATCGCTATCTCAAATAGCGTTTTATTTTAAAAACGTTGTTTTAAATAACGTTTTACGGTTTTACACTTGACTGTATTTTATTATTTTAGCCAATACTTGTGTTAAAATTCATAAGGAAAACGCTATCTAAGATAGCGATTTTCTCAAGTAAAACGCTATCTAAAATAACCTTTTTTTAAAGACACGAATTGCCTTGGATTTGTTTGCATTTAGGACAGTTAAGGTGAAAGTCGCTATCTGAGATAGCGATTTCTATGTGAAAAAAACGCTATCTGAGATAGCGATTTCCATGTGAAAAAATGCTATTTGAGATAGCGACTTTCACATGGAAATCACTATCTCAGTTTCTCAAATAGCGTTTTCCTTGTAAATCGCTATCTCAGATAGCGTTTTTCAAACAAAAAAAAAGTAAATTTTCTCTCGATTCTACGTGGACGGTAGATTGGAGAATACTTTGTAAACCAAAGCAAATTGGTAATTTTCAATCAAGTTTACAATATTGTGGAAAAAAAATCAATTTATACCCACTATTGCGATGAGGAAGAGGATGATGAGGATGATTTTTAAGTGATACCCGTCTCATCTCTGCCTCGTCCTATCTCCACCCCCACGTACTTTAATTTGTACAATTGTACAAATATACAATGTACTAAAACTACTACTGCGTAATAAAATTCTATGTATTGTTGTATTTCAGGGTGTAGGTTGATTTGAGTATTTGGGACAATTTATTATTGGGTTTTAATGCCCAAATATGTAAAAATTGATTGTATGAGTGAGTCTTTGGTAAGAATTTGATGGGTAATGAGGGCGAGGACAATAAATATTATTCGGGGATGGATACCCAGATGAATAATGAGACGATGATGAGTTTTAGTATATATCTATCGACTTGGGGATGGAAATAAAATTTATACCTGTTATGGGGATGAGTATTAAATTATTAGATGGGGATGGGGATGGAAGTATCAATACCCGTTTGATCTCTAATGAAAATATTGGTAGATCAAAGAGTCGTTTGTAAAGTATGGAAATGTTAGGAATAGAACGTGTTCGGCGTACTTTTTTTAGATAGCATTTAGTGTTCCGATTAAACCATAAAGTTACTTGGTTTATTTTATTACTGTTCGACAAGTTAGTTTTTTTAGTAGCGTTTTGCGTTAAACGCTAATAGTTGTTATCTACTTGATAATTAATTTTCTAGCTTTTAGTGTTTAAGCAAGGTGGATTAAAAATCTACTTGATAATTAATTTTCTTATATTATAAATACAATCACAATTGCTACCGAATACTCATATTGATAAATTTAGTTTTGACCATTACTTGCTACTTTCACTGTTATTTACTAGCTATTTAGCTACCCATTACTTTAGCGATAAAAGCTATTTACAACCGCTATTATTACCGAACACGACCATACCCGCAAAACGTGTATGGAGTACTAATAAGAAGGGGTATCAGAATGAAGGAGGAGAACACTACGTGGAGTTCTCCCGTTTTCATCCCAAAAAAACTCATGTTACAAGATTTTTAGTTTTTCAAAGAATTTGTTAAAAGTTTGGACAAAAATCGATTGTTTCCGTGGTCAGTTTAATCGATTTATTTCCTATTAAAAATCGGTTTTAAAAAAATATTACTCCTATAAATATTTTTAATAAAAATTGTCCAAAATTATCTAACTTACGACACATCTCTCACGTGTCAATCACTTTACTAGTGTTTTTGTTGGAATATGAATGTTTGCCGTATTTGATTCATCACCAAAATATCAATATATATACAATGCATTAGGGTTAGACTAAGGCCTGTCTCTTATACACATCTAGATGTGTCAATCAATACCCTCACGCTGAGACCTGCCATCACCAACAAGACGAGCTTTATAGCGCTCAAAAGAACCATCAGATTTCATTTTATGCCGAAAAATCCACAATGACCGGATTACATTAACATTAGAAGGACGAGGAACAAGATCCCAAGTCTTATTTTCAATKAGAGCATCAAATTCATCCTGCATAGCATGTTTCCAATTWGGGTCATGAAGGGCGGCCACGGGATTTTTGGGAAGAGGGGAAATAGAAGTGGTAGAAGAATAGAAAGAGGAATTCGCATATTTCGGGTTTGGTTTAATAATGCCATGTTGACTACATGTAACAACACGAGGAGGAGGAGGTGATGGATAAGAGGCTGGACTAGGACCACGTCTGTGAGGAGGAGTGTAAGGCCTGTCTCTTATACACATCTAGATGTGTATAAGAGACAGGAACGAGAAAGAGCGAGACTGAGAACAGTCCGGATAGTGGCCGGCTTGACAACCGGGCTAAAAGTCTCCTCACAATCAATACCCTCACGCTGAGACCTGCCATCACCAACAAGACGAGCTTTATAGCGCTCAAAAGAACCATCAGATTTCATCTTATGCCGAAAAATCCATAATGACCGAATTACATTAACATTAGAAGGACGAGGAACAAGATCCCAAGTCTTATTTTCAATTAGAGCATCAAATTCATCCTGCATAGCATGTTTCCAATTAGGGTCATGAAGGGCGGCCACGGGATTTTTGGGAAGAGGGGAAATAGAAGTGGTAGAAGAATAGAAAGAGGAATTCGCATATTTRGGGTTGGGTTTGACAATCCCATGCTGACTGCGTGTAACAACACGAGAGGGAGGAGGATTCCGGCGGTGAGGAGGAGTGTAAGGCCCAATAGGTTGGGACAGAGAAGGAGTGAGAGGTGGGTGATCGGTTTGTGGAAGAGGAGTAGTAGTGGAAKGAGTGGGAGGTAAAAGAGGGCTAAGATGTTGTTGAGGGGATGAATTAAGAGAGGACTGGGCTGGACTGAGAGGTCCATTAGGCTGCTGTGGGCTACGTGGCACAAGCGCAGGAGAAGAAGGGAGGTGTTGTGTTTGGGCCGAAGAAGAATGATGTTGTGTTTGGGCCGAAGAAGGAGGAGATTGGGCCACAGCAGGGGAATGGGCAATATCATGCAATTAATGCAATCGAAGGCATGAATTTTCATCGTCCAAAAAGGAATAGGAAGTAGCAGTAGCAGTAAAGACATTAGAATATGGGAAAGAAGTCTCATCAAACCACACATGACGAGCAATTATAATTTTGTGACTAGAGAGATCGTAACATTTATAGCCTCTATGATTGGAAGGATACCCCAAAAAAATGCAAGGAGTAGAACGAGATTGAAGTTTATTGATTTGAGTAGACGGAATAAGGGGAAAGCACAAACACCCAAAAATCCGTAAATGAGAGTAAGAAGGGACCCTTTGATATAGAATCTCTGTGGGAGATGTGTAGCCAAGAAGCTTGGAAGGAAGTATATTAAGAAGATAAGTTGCCATGGCTAAGGCATGGTGCCAGAAAGAAGGAGTATACAATTTTAAAATTAAATAAAAATAATGGCATAGCACAACCCRAATTTACAGTTATGTACTTTTACATTGCAATGCCATCGAAGGACGATGACCTCATCGATTTACATTATACCTTTTACTCTTTATTCGTAGTCTTTTTTAACGCTATGTTTATCATTTTCTGCTATTTTATGATATAAATAATAACAATAATAGTACTGTTTTTTTTTCTAAATATTATATTATTATCCATTTCACTTTAGCAAGTATATCAATTTACATTTAATTTTGATTATATATTTAATTGTACAATAGCAAAAAAATATAAAAATTAAATTAGATATTTTGTAGTACTCATCAAGATGAATCACACTAGACTTTGCATGACTATATATTGACTTATATATTAGGACAAATTTAGAATATTCTCTCAAATTATGAATAGTAAACATATTTTAATGTTTACATCATTTAGACAACGATGAATATATAACACTACTTATCAAAAAAAATTGTTTTTAAGGAATTATATGAAGAAAGACCTTTGAGTTCCTGCCCTCCTGGCCATCGCATACCTTATGAAACCCTCGATAACACAACCATGATGCTCCCATCTCCTCAAAGCCCTCACCACTGTCAAAGGGCATAGATGACTTTGACGAGGGATATCTAATCAATTCATTAGATTGACAAAAATTGATGACACAATGACATTTTGGTAAATAAATGAAATATTTTATTTACAATATTGTCATTTATCTTTTTCTTTTTTTGTGATTTTATTTATCAAAATGTCATTGGATTGACAATTTTTGTCAATCCAATGAATTGTTTTGGAATTTTCCGACTTTGACACCCTCTACCTCCTCTCTTGTCTCCAATTCCCCCCGCATCGACACCCTTCTCAATTGATGGATACTTTCTCCTTATGAAAGGTTTAAATACACTTCATAAGATAACCAAATCTAAACTTTGTGTTGGAGTAAGGCTCCACATACACATGATGTATGTGGTTCCCGGCCCAACATATACAAGGTAAGCTCGTGTTGGGTTGAGATCCTATAGTGTTGCAGAATTGTAGAGTTGATGGAGTTGAGTAAATCTCAACCAAACAAATGAAAATTAATGGTTGCAATTTTTTATGTAAAATATATAAAAGTAAATAAAAAACTCTCTCAACTCTACAAATTCACAATTTTAAAGGATCTTCACTCGTGTTTGCTATTCATTGGAAAAAAAATTAGCTTAGATTTCTTATCAGTACAAAAAAAATATGAATAGGGACAAAAAATTTATTCTTTCCTAAATTAGAAGCGAAAATAAAATCCATTGCTAAAATCATTTAGAGACGGTGTTTATTAATTCGTCTCTAAATCAGTAACGGATTGAAAATTTCGTCTATAAATTAGGGACAAAATTTTTAATCGATCTCTAATTTAGAGACTTTTTTTTTTAAATCCGTCTCTAATTTTTGTCACCAGGCCAAGTGGTCAACTCACTAATGTTCCCTACGACTTAGCTAAAAAGATCAAATATAATATAGAGACAGAGTTGATAATCGGAATTTAAATATGTCCCTGATTTAGAGAAGATTTAAAACTCGTCTCTAAATTTAGAGATAGGAATAAAATTTGTCTCTGAGTTTAGAGACGGGATCAAAATCCATCTCTAAATTAGAGAAGAAATTTAAATTCGTCCCTAAATTTGAGATGGAATTTTCAATCTGTCTCTAAATTTGAGATGGAATTTCTAGTCGATCTGTCTCTAAATTAGAGACGAGTTCAATCCGTCTCTAATTTCTGTTACCCATGGTCCCATGACTTAGTTGAATAGACGCAATATAATTCAGAGGCGGATTTGATCTTTAGATCCGTCTCTAAATAAGAAACGAAAATTAAAATCTGTCTCTAAATTTGGAGACAAAAACAAAATCCCATCTGTCTTTAAATTTATAGAAAAATTAAAAATCTTTCACTAAATTAGAGACAGATTTTCCCATGACTTAGTTGAAAAAAGGTGGAGTACAATTTAGAAACYCAAATAAATTCCATTTCTAAATTTGGAGATGGAACCGTCTCTAAATTAGGAACATATTTAAATCTGTTCCTAATATTTATTTTACATATTACAAATATTATGTATGGAAGTATACAATTCCCTAATAATGGTTATTACATATTACAAAATATTATTATGGAGTATACAACTTGTATTTGAATAGTGTTAGAGCTTTCTTTTGTTGACTTGAGGGCACGAGTTCGATTCCTATATAAAAACCTAGACCACTTCACTAACCATTAAAATCCGTCTCTAATCCTGTCACTAACCTAGATGTATTGCTAAATCTACCCTTATGATGTTTTACCCCTTCCAATTCCTCCGTAATTTTTTTAACTTATATCCATAACATTTACCATATTTTGATCATTCATAACACTAAATTTACTGTTATCATTTTATTTAATTGTTTCACCTTCCATTTAAATGTTTTTGAAATATTAAATGTTGTGCATTCTCTTTTGATAACTTGTACCACCATATATAAGAATGAAAATATAACCTTACTTTTTTTGTAATCACATTGGTTTTCCTTTGCATTTTAAAGAGATCACATGTTTTTATGGCAACCAAATTCAAAAACAATTTTAAAAAAAACTTTGTGCTAATTTATTATTTATTATTTATACCAACAAATTTTTAATAGGTAAAATTGGAAGTTAATCACCATTTTTCTATTTTGGTACGTTTTAATTGATATTTGATTATTGATTTTTTTTAGACAGTTATTTTAAATTTCATAGAACTATATTGGTTGATTGTTGTTTTTCCTATGCAGTTATTTAACTCAATGACATGTAATTGTAATTTGCCAAAAGAGAGGTAGTAAGTGGTAATTTCCGAGGACACCCCGCGACCTCCGCTTCCCCCCTTCCCTCGTATAATATATAGAAAGCATGTCAAATGAAAATAAAATAATTAAAATAAACAACACCCACGGCCTTGCAAACCATAACATTGCCTCTCCCTCACCAACCTTCGCCTTCTCAATCCTCGCGTATTGGTGGTTAAAAGGTGTTGCTAAGTAACAAAACTCAAGTTAATTAAATGTGGTGTTTGTCACGGGCATTCACATTTTATCCAACGATTGTCCATCTTCCCACCGCACATGTAATATATCACTTAATTAGCTTGTTCATTAAATACAACTAGTAGCGTGTTAGAGTGGTAGATGTGCAGTGTGGATAGTAGATAATACTCCATTCGTAACATAATTCTCGCAACTCTTTCTATTTCGTCCGTAATATAATTTCTCGCAAAAAACTCTTTTCATTTTCGTCCGAAACCCCCTCCCTTTAACCACATCAAGTGAAATGTGGAAAAAACACCAAAGTAGATCCTTCCAGTAATTGTCCTATTCAGTCAAAACTTTCCCTCCAATGTTACCACACAAATTAATGTATTTCTTCTTCTACTTTTATAACAACACAATAAAACTTATTACAAGTTAACACAAACTTAATACAGAGTTGCCGAGAAATATGTAACAAGGAGTACAACTTAATGAGCTAAATTAACCCCGAATAGGTAGCGTCGGTTATAGAGTGTAGATACAACTTAAAATGATTTTGAAACGTCAAATCCACACATACAACTTCTTCATTAAGAGTATATATATTACACTAAGTCACACTTTCATAAAAATTATTAGCTTTAATTTCAACTATACAATGATGAGTTTTACTTAAAGATCTGAAAAAGCTCTTGAATAAGAAATTTCCTAACCCTCTTAATTAGAAGTAGCTAGGTTTTTAAATGTTACTAACTACCCAATACCATTTACTTTCGGTTTAGTATTAAAGGAGGTTAAAAGGTAAAAACATAAAATATACAGTATTGAATCTTAATTTTGAAGTAAAACATACTTGACCCTTCACAAAAAAAAGCAACTACAATATAATTAATACGAGTTTAATAATTCTAAAATGGTAGATTAGAGCAAAGTGGTTACATGAGATATTTAGTGTATTAGCCGTTGTTCCTTGTCCCTACAGTATAAACAGTCTTCTTTGCTAATGGTCCACTCATTATATTAAGCATAATACCATAATCTATTCTATTGTTGAATTCTAAGCTAACTTTATTTTATTTTTTATTTTGTATAATTGATTTATTATTGATGCAGTCTTTCCATTCTTATCATCTTAAGTTGTGTTCTTACACCATCCAATGGCGTCACATTCATAATCTGCTTTCCTGATTTGCACATCGTCAACTACACTTGTGTTTTCTTACTTTTTTTTTTTTTTTGCTTGGCTAGCCATATATAGATTCATAGATGCAAAATTAAAGACCAAGGTTGTTTATAGTTGTTTAGGACTTCTATTATTTAATAATTATTATCTTTTCGAGAGGGTATTAAGACTTTTTAGTACACATTCGTTTTAATTATTTTTCATAAGATGTATCGAGATAAATCGAGGATAAGTGTTGTGATGATATTATATCGAGAATGTGTCTAAAATAAAATAAAAATAACAGGATCAATAACGAGACAATTTTTAACCTGTTACATTTGTGTGAGTAAAAGTGAAAAAAACTCTATCCCCAATTTTTTTAAAAAGGCACTCTTCAAAGTACAACACATTTTTCTATACTCTTATAATATAGTATTAATGTATATAGAGGAGAAATTTAAATGCCCAGCAGGAAATGTATTTTGGTCTTTTTCGGGTGGTCTCACGTGACAGTTTCTGTTAGTGTTTTTTTTTGTTGCAAATCACAAGGATATGTTAAATGAATCAAGCGATATTTTAAAACAACATCACACTAAGATGGTGAAATAAATGAACCAAGATATGATAAAATGAATCTAGATATGACAAATCATACCTATTGTTTTTTTTTGTTTTTGCAAAATCACAAGGATATTGTTTATGCCAGCTTATCATGCTCTCTCTCTCTCTCATATAGTTAGTTGCAACTAACTTAGAGTTGTTACAAGTTTGTTTGCATTACTCTTGTTATATTAAGCTGTTGACTAATCGAGCTTCTTTAAGTTAATGATCATTACAGTAATATACTGCTTTTATGATCCTCCTAATTCTCTCTCATTCTTCTTCATGCTTTGAGTTTATCATGGTATCGAAGCCATCATTTCTTGGTGCAAATTTTTTCTTTCACATCAAAATTCTTCTTTCTTCTGCTTAGATTTCACAATTTTCAATTCAATTTTTTCTATTAATGTCGGTCTGGAATCCCTGAATCGAATCACAATGATCGTGATCAGGCTTCGCACAATTCTTCTCATAATTGATTCTTAATTACAATGATCACTACTATATGTCTGCTGCTTATGCGAATCAATCAACAATTGTCACGATTGTGTTTTCTGGTGCGAATTATGCGAATTGGAGTCGTCTATGAGGGAAAGCCCTAATTGCTGCCAATAAACTCTTGTTTATCGATGGATACTCTTCTTCAGCCTTCGTCTCAATCTGCGGATTTGCACAAATGATTCGAATGATTAACATTGTTTCTACTTGATTACGAATTCTCTTGATAAGCAAATTGCTGAATCATTTGCATTTTGATCTGCTCTCAATCTGCAAGAATGAAAGGACAGGTATGCAGAGCAAAGCCTCATATATGATTGCATCTTTTATATCTTGCTTTGAGCCAACAAAGGATCTTCAATTACTGAATATTTTGTCGTAAGAAGCGTGTTATGGTGAGATTGCAGTCTTGAAGGTTTCCAGATGTTCTTGTGGTGTTTGAGCACTTGTAGCTGTGGCATATTATCAGAATTTGGTTGACTTCTGACAACCAAAATGAAGCTTGATTCAGTTTCTTTCTGTGTCTATTCATCATATGATCAAGTTAAGGTCAACATATTGAGTTCTGATCTATTCCTCTAATTTACCAAGGCTTATGCATATCTGTCAGCAAGGTTGATGGCTAGAGTAGAATTCCTGCTCATTCTTCTTCGTGTGATCTGATGTATGCTTTTATCCAAATCTTCTGGTTCTATGCTAATTCTCAGAAGATGTTTAAAGCAATAAAATCTGAAAATCGGATAAAGTGTATGTGATCATGTAAAGGCAAGTCACAGCATGATCAATGTTTCAAGCTTATAGTTACCTCCCTGATAGGCATGGAATAAGAAGTTCTAAAGCTCTTCTTACTTCGTCGATTTGCTGGTGCTGTCATTGTTTCATGGTGCTAAAGAACTGTAATTCTTGCCTGCTCTCAGCTTCAACCTTCATCTACTTCTCAGCTCTCCTACTTCTTCTTAATGCTGGTTTTGATTCCCTACGTATGTGTCTGCTGTTTGCAAAAGGATGGTTCTTCGATGCATGCCAGCAAGAATTCTCAAATATATGCTTCTCCTAGCATCCTGATCCTCTATATCTTCTACTCTATGCAATATCAATTTTGCAGGTATATTCTTGGCTTCTAATGTTGAACTGTTAGTAAAGTCTTTTACTAAAATCACATTGGATAGTGGATTCCTGGAGCTCGAGACATATTGTCTTAATCATTCTTATTTGATACGTTGCCATTGCTTTGTCTAACACCTTTTCCTGTTACACTTCCGGATGTTCACATCAATATGTATCATCATTCTGGCACGTATTCTTGACATCTACACTTTCTATACAAAAATGTCTGTTGTTATACTCCCTTCTTCAATCTTATAATCTCTTATCGTGGGCCCAATGTTAACTGATATCACCAATTTTGCTAGCTATTTCACTGATAGAGGTTGTTCTTTATCAGGACCTCTCACTAAGCAATAGTTGCCTACAAGCTGTGGGGACAACAGCCTTTATCAGTTTGTTTCTTAATTTTTAATTCTCCCAATAAAGCATTGTAAAACAATTCTATGCTTAGCAATGTATTTCCTGTTGTTAATGTGAATCATGTAAGTTCACATTCTAGTCTTAATCTTTCATGCTAGTTAGGACATTGTATCTCTTCATTCTTCAGCATGTACCTAATCTGAATATGAATAATTGATTTGTAGTTATTTCATTTGAATCATGTGTTTTTGGGCAAACATTCATAAGCTTCCTTTTCCTGTTTCTAGTTCACATGCCTCCTTCCTATTTCATTTGGTTCATGTTGATTTGTGGGTCTCATATAGGACACCTTGTCTATCTGGTGCTACTTATTTTCTAACCATTCTGGATGATCATTCAAGGACTACTGGACTACCTTTTACATTCTAAAACACAAGTTCCTTCATTATTCCTCTTTCCTTTCTTATGTTCAAAATCACTTTGCCATACTGTTCAAGTATATCAGAAGTGATAATGGACAGAGATCCTACAAGAGTCATGTTAGTACTCTTTGCTAGCAAAGGTATTATTCATCAAAAGAGTATTAGCTGGGTTCCTCAACAGATATGGTGTGGTGGAAAAAAGCATAGGACATCTATTGGAGGTAGCTAGGGCAATCTACAGATTCCATGCAAACTACCTATTTCAAATATTCTGGGTGTGATTGCTCTTGATGCTACTTATCTGATCAATTTAATGCCTAGTTCGTCTTCATTGGAAATCTCCTTATGAACTCTTCTATGGGCTAAGCTTCCAGATACTCTCATCTTAGACGTTGTTGGTTCTTTGTTTATTCCTGCTATTAAGTCCTTCATGACAAGTTTGCACCTAGGCTTGCAGGCATTCTTTTGGGTATCCTTTTTGTCAAAAAAGGATTACAACGTATATTTGGATTCTCATAAGTGTTACTCAAGTAGAGATGTTATCTTCAAAGACAGACATTTTCCTTTAAGTCATTTCAACTACAATTTCTCTCGCTCCATTCTACTCAAAATTGTAACTCTCCCCTGATACTTCTTTCGTTGATGATTCATCCTTTATTTCATGTAATATATCCTCCCTTTCACAACATTCTTTCTCTAATCTGCCTATCTTTCAAAATTCAATTTCCTGATTCCTGCCATTCATCTTCCTTATCTCCTATTCCATCTTCCTGTTTGACTATGCTTCTACTTTCTCAGCCTTTTTTTTTATTTTTTTATAAGTTAATCCTGTCCTCTAGAAAATTCTTCTAGGGCTTTCAAACTTCTGCCAAGTTGTATTGAATTTTGTGACACAAACATCCTGTCTAATTAAACCACTTACTACTTCCTTCCAAGATGGTTCTTCACCTCTTTTCTTTTCATGTTTCTGCTCCCTCTTTCTCTCAATTGTCTTCTTTGAATCTCCAAATTACTCCAATCATATGGCTTTCGATACGATGAACCTACATCTTTATGTACAAGGCTAAGGAAGATCCTAAATGGTTGAGCGCTTGATGGACAAAGGAAATAGCTGCTCTGAACAGAATCAGACTTGGGATTTACTTATCTACCCGATGCTAACTGTCATTGGGTGCAAGTGGGTTTTATAGTCAAATTCAAACCTGATGTTCAGTTGAGAGTGTTAAAGCTAGATTGTAGCTTAGGGGTGATAAACAGATCAAAGGCAAGGATTTTCAACATAACTTTTAGCTCAGTTGCAAGTTCACTACTGTTAGGCCATAATCTTTGCTGCTGCTCAAAAATTGGCACCTTGAGCAAGTAGATATTAACAATGTGCTTTTCTGCATGGATCTTTTGGGGTGAGGATATTTTACATGAAAACCACCTCCAGTTAATAAGCAGGCTCTTCCAGGTGCAAGTTTGCAAGTTAAAAAGTATCCATTATATGCCTTAAACAGGCTTCAAGCAATTGGACCTTGAAACTCAAGAAATTTTCTTCTTTCAATACTTGGTTTTCTAACCAGCAAGATTTTTCTATGTTTACTCAGGAACAGATGGGAATGCATTTTCACTGTCATATGCGTATATGTGGATATTCTGGCTTATTTTCTGGGTTCCAGCAAGGAGATTTATTCTTCCATTGAAAAGTGCTTTGCACAAAGCTTCACTATGAAAGCTTGGGTGCCCTTGAAATTCTTTTTGGGACTTGAGGATTCACAGAAATTCTGATTGTATCTTTGAATCAAAGAAATTATATATTGTCTGCTAAGGTACTTAACATGTGAAAATTGCCAAAGTTTGCTCCCTCCCTTCCAAGAGGTTTGAAGCTTCAGACTTTGACAAAGGTGATCTTTGTGTGGTCTGATCCTGAGGTTTACAGAAGAATGATAGGCAAACTCTTGTATCTTAATTGACAAGCCTACATACCCATGCAGTTCAACAATTGATGGCCAAGGTTTTAAGATGCTCCTAGGGACCTTCATTTTGCTGCCTGCGTTGCTGATCCTCAATATTGAAGGACTATGATGTGGTTTGTTTTACTCTGCTTCCAATCTTTTAAGTGACTGCATTCAGTGATGCAAGATTGGGGACTGTGTGCATTTTCGGCAAGTCATTGGACTGGATTCTGTATTTTCTTGCTAATGCCTTGATTTCATGGAAGACTAAGAAGCAGGAAAGTTACTTCCAAAAAGCGCCACAGAGGCTGAAATATAGGTCTATGAGTCAAACACTAGTGAAATGTATGGGTGGATGGTTTGCTTCAGATCTGGCTGCAGAGTACGTAAAACCCAATATCACTCTTTGTGACAACAAGTCTGCTAAGTATATAGCCAGAAAATGAGGTTTTCTTTAGAAAAGAACTAACATTTAAGCTGATTGTCACTATATTAGGGATCAGTACTCTCTTTTGTATCTACACATGTTAGTTAGCAATTTCAGCTTGCTGATGTATTGACAAAGCCAGTATCAGGGCAGAACAATCATGATTTTCTTTTCCCAGCTTGGCCTTGTGTTCACTCACCCATGTCCATCTTAGGGGGGAATGTTATCCACGTTATCATGCTCTCTCTCTCTCATATAGTTAGTTGCAACTAACTTAGAGTTTGTTACAAGTTTGTTGCATTACTCTTGTATATAAGCTGCTAATCAGCTTCATTGTAAGTTAATGATCATTACAGTAATAATACTGCTTTTATGATCCTCCTAATTCTCTCTCATTCTTCTTCATGCTTTGAGTTTATCAGATATGCTTAAATGAATCAAGGATATGATAAAATCACACTAAGATAGGTAAAAATGAACCAAGGATATGATAAAATGAATCGAGAATATGACAAAATCACACTATGATTTGTTAAAATAATAATAAAAAAAAATAATATATGAACAGTGTCGTGCAACAAACATGCAGCAGTCTGTTGCACCTATCATCAGGATTCATCACTCATTATAGGAGCATCACTTAAATGGTATAGGAGTAGTATCTTTATCATTATCGGACTCATTTGTGAGCCACTATTAGTTTTTTTTATTTAAAAAAGATGTATACATGTGATAGTATTTATATTAATTAGTTATTAAAGGATACGCAATTTGTTATACTTCATCCGTTTCAATTTACTAGAAATATTTGTCATTTAGGTAAGTTACATATTAGTGGAAACTTTCCTTTTCTTTTTATATTGGATAAACTTTTTTTGTATAAAATGACATATTTATCTTTACTAATTGGTGGTTGGTAGTCCTTCCCTTACATTTTCTCACAATTAGTTAGTAAGGGTAATAAGGTCAATTGTACCTCACATACAAAATTTCTAAATTTTGCCTAGAAGTTCGAACATCTCTCAAAGTTTCCACTAAATTGAAACGGAGGAAATAAAATTTTAGAAAACTCCCAGAATTAAGTATGGTGACTTAGTGAGTGTTCAGCATTGCCCAACGGTGAGTTTGGGCACTATTTTGAATAGTTTGAATACCATTAACATTATATGTAAGGAAGTGYAGGTTGCTAYTAATTAAGTTGGTAGCACTCTCATCCCATATAACGACCCCGAGGTTGCATTAACACAAATATATTAACACAAAACAACACTAGCTAGACGGGTTCCATTCTCACCCCTCCACCCTTTTAACGCGACAAATCGAGGTAGCAATTGCAACACTAATAGCTAATAATAAGGGCTCAGGTTGGGTAAGCACTCTCATCCATATAACTGACCCGAGGTTCTGCATAACACAAAACAACACTAGCTAGACGGGTTCCATTCTCCCCTCACCTTTCTGAAGCGACAAATCGAGGTAGCATTGCACACTACGCAACACCGTACCATTTCATTCACTATTGTTGGCTTAAGAGACTTATTAAGGCTCGTCTGTTTGGTAGAGCGTAAAATATTTTCTATAAAAATGTTTATTTCTTCTCTTTTTTTCAATTTTACATTATTTGGTATACAAGGAATGTAAAATCATCTTTTCATGGGAGTAAATTTCTCTTACATGATGGAAAATTATTTTCCTTCCAAAATGAAAGGAAACAAATTTCTTCTATATTTTGTCACTCATCTTCACTGAAAATCATTTTACATTGAAAATGTTTTATCCCATACAAACGGACCTAAGTGTAAGCAAAACAATTTGCTTTCTAGGAAGTGCATGGTACTTTTTATTTTGTTTAAACAATGTCTTTTAATTTGCTAATTAAAGAACTTTAGAATTTTTTACAACTACTTTACTACTCATCATACATTGTTCTCGACTAATTATGCGATTGGCTGTTAAGGATCATTTACTTTTTTTTTTTTGTACGAGCATTTA
>SNQN01002412.1:0-32670 GCA_008642245.1 Bassia scoparia | reverse complement strand
TMWWRGAGATGTGATTTCCATCACAAAAGATAAAGGCTTTATGAGGTAGTGATAGTGTCCAATAGGCAAAGTTGTGATTTGAGTTAGGGTTAGTTGTGGAATAAAAAGAAACCCTAATTAATACGCGATCATGCATGAATATTTTGTCGATCATTACATGTTTTTTACATGGTGTTTGATTACATATTTACTACATGAAATAATAAATTCTAATGTTGAAAACTTAAATTTGAAAAAAGGAATATTTTGTAAAGGTTTTATAATTATATGATTTAAATTAAATTATTAGATAATGGTAAAAATATAATGACGATTTAAATTTTATATGAATAAATATTTAGGAAAAATTGTACTCGTAATACTTGCATTTATTGTAGTTAGTTTGTATCTAAGTGATGATGTCTATCTTCATTTAAAGATGTCTATATAATGTAAGAATCGCAATTGAAATTTGTCAGTTCTCACTTTATTTGATCACACATACCATGTGTATTTTTCAAGCAACTTATTGTCAATTAAATTACAGTTAGTTCAATTTATTTTCAGTTCAATTTAATTTTAAACCTAATTTTCTTTTTTCATAAAATATGGAGTTTTTTAGTTCAATTCGATTGTTTTTAATTTAGCTGAAGTAATTAACATACATACCCTAATTAATAAGCATTGTCGCCAACGAYCTAACCATGAGCACTAAACACCAGTACCGGCTACTTGAAACACCGATTAGAGATATAAAGCCCCGGTCCGGCGGTCCCCATCTCTTAGAAAGCCAAGTCTTGCCCTAACTAAAGATGAGTTGGCGCAAATTGATGAGTATATGATAATCAAGGCGTTTTACCGCGCTGGTAAAGTACTATGCTCTAACCAAAGTTTAAGCTAATATCAAAGACAAATTATTGTACTCTTTGATTTAATATAGTTTAAATTATCTTAACAAAGATTAGTTAATAAAAGAATGACTATATTGTCGTTTCCACATTCGATTGATTGAATTAAATAGGGCATGTATTACTTAATTAAACTAACTTAAATTATATGAATTGAGATATTAAGGATATGTTCAGTTCAACTTATTTAAACACTRTAGTGTTTATTAAAAAAAGAGRTTAAATCAGGTCAAAAAAATTTAGATCAGATRAGATCYGAAAATACTAAAAATAAAAAACAACTACAAAAAGTTCATATTAAATTAGATCAGAAAATTTCAAATCAGACCAGATCAGAAAATTTCAAAACGAATTAGATCAAATCAATTAAGATCAGATCAATTCAAATACGAAAAAATTCAGATCAGCAGTCAGATAAACTGAACATACCCTAAATCAAGATTTTGATTATGTGATGATGAAGTGATCGGGTCCAAGGAATTTTCGGCGTGATTGACAAGCTGTTGACTTCATTATTTACCCCAAATAATAATGTAAGTTTAATTACTTAGATTTTATTGATGAATGGTGAGTAATATTTTTTGGTGGTAGATTTTATTGATGAATGATGAGTAATATTTTTTGTGATATTTTTATCTCTATTATATAAGGGAAGGGGGAGGAAGATGGTGTCCCCCTCTTAAATGTCTTTTATACCCTTAATGAATTTTAAAAAATTTATTAATTGATGTGCCCAAACTACCCTTCACTGATTCAATAATTTCAAATAGAATATGCATTTTTTATGTAAGTTAATTAGTGAAAAATGACTATTATTCCAAATTAGATGGCAACATATATGATACTATTTTTGAATTTCAAGTCATAATTATTTTCAAAATAATTACAATTCTAATAAATTCTATTGTTGATTAACTATAAACATTTTAATTTGATTATGTATACTCCATACTATAAAACCATTTTTCATGGAGTACAATTTTCACGGATCTATATATGCATGTATCGCGTGCACATAAAATTAGTATCTCTCTAAGCTAAGGGGGGAGATAATGGTGTCCAAATGAGATTAATATCATACCCTTAATGAATTTTTTTACTACGTAATCAATTTTTGACAATTTACAATGTACAATTACATTTGTTAAAATTTTTATTATATATCTTAATAAAAAATTATGAAATAAATACAAATTTGAGATCAAATAAGTTATAAAGTTAATCAATAAATTTTATAAAGTGGTAAAACCACATTTAATATAGAATAAATTTAAAAACAATACATGTATCTATATANTTGATATTGATAACAAGTACTACGTACTCTCATTAACAAATTGAGGATTTTTCGCCTAATGAGTCATCATTGATAATCCACTCTATACGAAGTAATACATTTGAATTGTTATTC
This sequence comes from Bassia scoparia, assembly GCA_008642245.1. Taxonomy (NCBI): domain Eukaryota; kingdom Viridiplantae; phylum Streptophyta; class Magnoliopsida; order Caryophyllales; family Amaranthaceae; genus Bassia; species Bassia scoparia. The sequence continues at coordinate 30,372 of SNQN01002412.1, read as the reverse complement.
GAATAATCGAATAAATACTAACGTTTTTTTAAAGAATTACACATAACAATATACATAACAGTATACATCACACTCCAACGATCACCACCTTCCATTCCTCCCTAAAAACCAATCTCTAGACAATCATCACCTTCGTTTCTATTGCTATGAGACTGTAAATAATAAGTAAATAAGATCCATGTAATGGAGGCATTGCAGCAACAGTACAACAACAACCCTCCCTCTCGTGGTGGAAAAGAAGAGGAGTTTAGAAGGGAGGAGAGGGTGTGAATTAAAGAAGGAAGATGGGGGTAAAGAATTGTAAAACATTTATCAAATTAAAATTAAACTATAATTTATCATTTAAAAGAACTAAAACAATCACAGGTACTACTCGTGTTTACCAATTTGCGGCCGTCTAATTCCATTTTGCGACTGTTTAGTCCTAGTTTGCGATCTCTAAAGCGGTCGCTAAWTTCAAATATTTTTTTAAAAATGAAGARTGATTTTTTTAGAGTTGAACTTCAGTGGTATAAAACACAAAATACCATGGACYTTAGCGTATAGCCGTATACGTTGTACTCCATTTGTTTCAATTTATTTGTTATATATTTTATTTGGAGTGTGTTTCTTTATTTTTGTTTGTTATATTCGAATTCTTTCTGTTTACTCGTAAAATTCTCCATATATTGTTAAATTACTCCGTACAAGTTTCGTATCAAAATATTGTCTATTCTTATCATAACATCAATAAATACCTTTTAGGGTGTATTATGTTAACTTTATTGTTACTTATCTAAATTTATTCAAACTAATAAAAAAAAGTAACCAAAAAAACTAAGTAGAACATGCCATTATTCAAAATCAAATACTCAGTAATTATATTTCTTTTTATTTGAGAAAAGAATGATCTTGCCCATTGAATTTACATGAGAGCAATGACTTTAGTGTAAAAGTAGAAATCCCCTAAAATTGGACTAATTACAACGGGTTGTATCTAGAGTTTGAATTGGTTACAATTATATACTGATTTTTTGTTTATTTAATTAGTTATTACAATTTTTTACTCAGGCCAAAAACACATTTTTGTAGAATACTGAGTGTGTATATACTTGATCTAGTCAATTATTTATCACAATTATAGAGAGTGTTATTTTACAATAAATATATCAGGGTATGTTTACTTAAATTTATTTTCCATTACTCTATACACTTAACTCATTTCAGTTAACTGTTTCCGTTAAGGTAAACGATGGTAACATACTTGAGTGTAATAAATTAAAGCAACCCAGCACAAAAGATATCCAACCACTAACGATCTTAGACATGAAATGTATACTGAGGAAAGAAGGACAATTCAAATTACATTATTATATTAGGTGTATTTTTTTATATTAGCCAGCTTTGTCTCCCTAACAAAATGTTTCTCTTATACAAACATCCACACAAGGCACAWCATAGACAACCAACGCAAGGATCGTGTAGAACAGGTTAGGGTTAGGCTAAAAAAGAAATTTCTATGAAGTTTCAAATATATACATAATTATTCAATTAAATAAATTGACTGACAATCGATATTGTGTGATGTGTTTAAATAAATACATACTTTTTTGAGAGAGAGAGACACTCATACTTCATTCTGTATTCAAAACTCTTTTCTCATGAGGATCATGAGATAGCTTAGTGGTAGAGCACGCATATCACTTTTTCTGATGTAGATTATGGATTGAATCTCATCCCAACGATATATATGTTGGGGACTTGGGGTTTATCCCCCGCCACCCACTACATAGTTCAACAACCATCATATAATGCACTTGCTTTTAAGGTGTTTTGCCTACTCAATTGAGTCAAATAATTTAATGCACTTCATTATAGTTACCAACATACTCTGTTTGATTTGTTCCACGTATGTTTTTATTCAAAGCTAAAATTTGGAAAGTAATTAGATCAAGGTAGTGAGGTTAAAAAGTAAAATTAGTTTTTGGAGAGAGAAATTATAAAAGAAATTCTTCATATATGGTGCAAGTGGTATTAATGGATTTCGCATGAGGTACCAACACAAATTAAAAAGGAAAATTCCCAATAGTAATGATGAGTTTTGGCAGAATCTCAATAGTAATGACGTGTTTTTTTTAATCTCAATGGTAATGATATGTTTTTTTTTTCATTCTCAACCGTGATTATATGGGGGATTTTCCGTAATATAGGGGGCTATATGCTAGGAAATGTTGTCCAAATCTACCTTATTTAAGGTTTTCGGGGCCACTTTTGTCCTTTATGGTTGAATTTGAGATCGAAATTTAAAAAAATTGACCAAATCAATCTCGACCTACATACGAGGGTTTCTTTAATTTCAAGCCTCGATATGAGTTCAAAAAATACCTCATTTAACATTTTCGGGGTACGTCACTTTCATCCTTTATAATCAAATTTGAGGTCAGAATTCGAAAAAAATGATCAGATCAATCCCTATTTAACGCCTACTTAATAGAAAATCCCCCTTATAATCACGGTTGAGAATGAAAATTAAAACTCATAACTACCATTGGGATTAAAAAAACACATCACTAGTTCACTACCATAGGGATTTCGCCAAAATTCATCATTACCATTGAGAATTTCCCAATAAAAAATAATACTTGTATAAGATTTCTTAATAGAATAAAGTCAAGATATTGTTTTCTTTAATATAAAACATCTATAGTATGAGTGAATATCAAAACCAGTGGCAGATGTATGGTCATATAATTGGTCCAAAAATATTCATAAAATAACAATTTAAACTGTTAAAAAAAATAATTTATATTTATATGTGACCGCACTTGTATAAGTGACATGATTTTCGTAGAACGAAACAGATGGAGTATATATATAAAACAAGAGAGGGAGGCCATAGCATGAAATGAATGATGAAAAGGTTTCTAGACGAATTTAGTAGAAATCTAAGGGGAAGATTCCTCAAAGATCACTAGAAGATCAAAACGTCAAGTACCAGTGTACCACGACAATACGTGGACCTCTCTCTAGTCTCTACTAAGACAAAACACAACAGTATTACTCCCCCGTCTCCTAATTCTTGCAACTTTTGCTATTATTTCCGAGAGATAAAATATTCAAGTGTTGCAAGACGGAGGTAGTAGTATATAAGATCGAATTGAAAATGCTTTAGATCATCTAACTCATTTTCTATTAAGATCCTTAAAAAAAATAATTCAAAAAATATTAAGATGATACTTGATTGGCCCACGTTCAACGTCTATCACATTCACATAACACATGATACATACACCGCCTATATCACAATAACCACAATTGCATGCAATTCCACCATTAAGACGCAAGCATGGGATTTGCAATATCTAGGGTACCATTTAATGACTCTATTTGCTTTTCTTCTTCGTAATTACAATTCTTTTAATTTCTTTCTCTCTTTGCCAATTGGGATTTCAACATTTGTATTGTGTGATGATGATGTAGGTGATCTGTAATGTTCTAGTTTTTTTTTTCAATTAATATACCACTAATCCACTAGCATATAACGTCAAACTTACCTGACTAAGCTAGATGACATCACACTTCAAAAATTATTATATTGTCTTAACAATCACTTATCTCGATAAAATCTTAATATTTGTTAAAAATTTGCTTGTTTTTATTTATTGGAACTTTTCTGGGAAGATAATAAGTTACTTGTTTTATGATAGTTATTTTGTATACAAATTTCATGCTTGTACCAAAAAAATTGTATACCAAAGAACTTCTCATGTTTTACACCCATCATAAGTATTTGTTTTAAGCCACTTTTTTGGCTTAAAGAGTAAAAGAGCGGGGGTGAAAATTGATTCTAGTTAGAATATTTTGAAATCGAAAGGAAACTCTACTCACCAAGATATCCTCACTCTCTCGTTAATTTAGATATGAAATTACTATGAATACAATATCAATATAGCCAGGCAAAGCATAATTACATCATTTTGCTGCTGTTGACAAAAATGGCAATAATCCAATGAGAGATGCATCACTTTTCCTTCCCCTATCTTCCTATTGTACGCAAAATAATCATGTCGTCATGCAATAATACGATTAATATAATCAGTGTAATGCATATATATGCTGTAATTGATTGCTTTATTCTTTAGTTCTTCAATCAGTGCAACAATGGAGTTGTGTTTGTGTAAGACTGTAAAATAAACGCCTTTTGAATTAGCCTTCATTTGCTAGCTAATACATTTATATTGTTGAATCTAATGGAACCATTGTGTGGAATTGTTTTATCGAAAATATAAGCTCATGCCAATGAAGGTTGGTTCAAGTGGTAAGCGGCTTGATACCGCTTCAGGAAGGTCTCAAGTTTGAGCCTTGTCGTATGCAAAAATCTTCATTGGAGACTCATCCACCATAACCATGTGTGCGACCCGGGTCGAATTCGAATGTAGTCGAGGTGTTAGTAACCCCCAATAAACCGGGTGAACATGCTCAAAAAAGAAAATATAAGCTTATGCATTAGACACTTTAAAATCATGAGAAAGAATAAGAGAAATCTTTACACGTACTCAAAAAATGTTAGAGGTGGAGATTGAACTATTAACCTCAACCAAGGCTAGATTCTTATCACTTGGTTAAGCTTTGTTGGTGAGTACGTTAGCATCTAAGGTCATATTTTTTTGGACTAAACTATATTGGACTGACTTGAAATGAAGTTGGTAGAAGTTGATTGAACTAAAACTGAAGTAAAGTGGAATGAGGTAAGCTAAATTAGGTTGTAGTAGATTGAAGTAAGTAGTGAATTGAACTCAAGTCAGTTCAAGTGGACAGAACTGAATTTGAGTATGCTGAATTAAAGTAAAATTAGTTGAAGTCGATTGAACTGAAATAAAGTACGGAGTACTATAAAATTAAATTCAAAATGACAAAGATTAAGTCGACAAGATTTAAATATGGAGTATAACAGCTATACTTTATTTTAAATAGTGGGCTGCTGTGTAAGATGGCTGCATAATTTGAAGCCCATTGGCTCAAAATCCTTAAACAAGTGGAGTTTATTTTGGGCATTGATTGCCTACACATTGGTCCACCTTGAAGCCAACCTCAATTGCAAATGCAGTAAATTTCAAACCAAATTCACCAAATTTATTGGAGTAAAATTATTTTAACCACTAATCTTTTTTTACCCTCCTCTAAAAAGACTAATTAGATGAGCAAACAAGCAATACAAATTTCGGAATATTATTGGTGTATTTACCAAAAACAAAATTATTACACAAGTGAAGAACAACACCAAAGTGAAGCTAGTAATAAAATGTCATTTTCATTGCCAAAAACTAAACCCTCTTTCATTGACTCAATGGAAAACTAATTGAGAAAATGAATTGACAATTTAGAAGAAAATTGATAAAACCAACAACAACAAGAAGAGACTAAAAAGTCGTTTTCAAAGAAGATAATAATATTTGTGTAATTCCATCATAATCCAAATTAATTAACACAAATTAATAGAGCAAGTGAGTTGAAACTTTTCCCCCAACAAATTCCAACTCCAAAATGCATGTAACATAGTCGAGGGGTAAAAATTCCTTATTCTGGTAGTCAAGCACTCAAGCATATTGGAGTGCTAACCTTTTTATGTCCAAAGATTACCACTTTAGATCTTATCATGGAATAACTTTCTCGAATTTACAATGTGGTATTTTTTGAAAGCTTCACTATTTACCATCGTTTTCATTGGTCATATGATCATATCACTCATATGGTGGTGATAAATCGTACATTGATAAAATTTAAGAATTGAGACCACATTATAAAGTTAAGGACTTAAGGGGCTACTTTTCAAATTGTCATATGATTTTGAGGTGATACTTCCTTGATTTTGTGATGTGAACTTGCACTTTTCCATGTCGAACGTGATCTAGGTCCGTTTGACAATCAAAAATCTTGACCGGGTTAAGAAACTAATGTACACTGATTTGAACTTATTATGTGATCAAATAACATTTAGTCATTTATTAACCCACAATCTCTTATTAGACCGAATTGTAATTAAATAACAATCTTTTGTGATCAAATTCGATTTGATTGACCCGTACTAGTTACTAGACCACGCTAATAATAAATGTTCGTATAAAATTTTTACCGTTTTATAAAAAATGCAACAAAAAAAATCTCATTTATCACACCACAAAAATATAAAATACTTTGCTTTGTTACATCTTTTAGAAAAACGAAAGAAGTATAATAATCGGACAACGGAGTTCTATGAAATAAGAACTCTATACCAAAGAAGAAGGGGGGAAAGAAAGAAGAGGCCCACAATGAAAAGAGATAGTACTTGATATAGACAAACATCGAATCTAAATCTCCAACACTTAACATCGAATTTCAGGGGAGTTACCAGAAACTAAAACTAGCATACATTCACTTAACACTTAACATTGATGCATGACTCATATTCTTCATACTAATTCATCAATTTGTGGATTACAGCTAATGATGTATTAGGCATAATAATCATCATTAACAATTTGACAACTACTATTATTAATTGTTTGATTGCATTTGCTAATTGTATATTTTGTGGGCTACACAAATTAGGTATGCTTAATTGATAACGTTAGCAACATCAGCAATAATTAAAAAAACTTAACATATTTAATTAAGGCATATTATCATTATTTTTTGCTAATTAAACTTTAAGCCATCATTTTCAACTCTTTTAAGCAATTAGCATCCCTTTGAAAGATGATATGCGTGCGGTAGTTCAAGTCAATTTGTTGATTTTGAAACAAATATACTTTGTAGTTCGAACAAAAATGTGTTAGGTATGATTGTTCTTAGATTTCATTGAAAAAGGTTCAARATACCGACAAATTAACTATGATCRCTCAACTCTTTAACTTCGAAAGCAATGTCACTGAATTTTATTATTCTTAATTAATTGTTAACGAATAATGAATTGTATTTGATGTTTATTATTTAGTAGTAGTACGTAAATTYATGATCAGTCAATTTGACTAGGGTTTTCAATCAGTTTCTTCATTGTTGCTTACCRAAATCCAAAGTATGTGATAAGTGAGTATAATTTCACTGGCTTACCAATTGATTGGTGGTGTAGACCGTGTAGTGGTGATGGGACTACATTTGGTAGAGAGAACTRGTGTTCAATACTCCGTAATCACAAGTGGGATGAAACTGGAACCTAACCATCTATAACTGATCATCGAATTCGAATTAACCCAAAAAGGATGAATCAAGTGGTAAAAAAATCACTTGCATGATATTGACTTCGAGTATCTTATAATAAAGGGTATGTTTGGAGAAAGTAGCGGTAGAGGTAGCTGTTAGCTGTAGAGGTAGTTGTCAGCAGTAGCGGTAGCCGCTAGCTGTCAATTAGTAGCTGTTGAAGATGACTGTATGCAGTAGTGGTTGAAAGCATGAGTGTTTGGTAAAGTAGTGATTGAAAAATGTAATTTTTGTTTAAAAAATATTTAATTAAAAAAACATTTACAATAGGTAATATAAATTGATTGATAACATAACTATATACGAAGTATTATATTATTATAATTATAACTATACTTACGTATTATATATTTTAAACGGAATAAATATGATGCTAAAATTAACAATATTCTCAAAAATTAATGTTATAACAATGCTCCTCAATAATAAATAATCCAAAACAATGTACGATACTACATAATTACAATGTCAAAATTTCAAAAACAAGATCTCATTCTTCTTATAAAAATTATTTACTTTTCAAAACAACATACGGAGTGAATTATGCTGTGAAAAAGATGAAGAAAAGATCATCAGGATTCAAGCAATCATCAAACATAAAAAAATAAATGATCAAAATTAAAAAAAATGCGCATAAATAAATAAATAAATAAAATAGAACTAAAATTTAGGAGAAATATAAGCTAGTTTCAAGCCACAAACGTCACTACTTGTAACGTTTCCCAAACTCTACCCATTCGCTACATCTCACCTCACCATCTACCCCAAAACTCTATCATCCAAAACACTTCAATTTTTTTAAATTTAGAGTTTTGACCTAGTAAAAACTCTACACCTTACCTCATAAGCTGCATCCAAACATACCCAAACTCAACTAGACAAGTATTTTGATGATTACAAATGGTGAAAAAATATTGTCATTTGGTAGTAAAATTTGTTGACAGTGGCACATTGTCAGATTGGAAATGACTACTCCGCTAATATATAAGTTTTTGATTACTCAAACTTCTCCATTGTCAATTATTTCATATAAAACCATGATTAACAATTATAAGGTTATCTCAATCAAAAGTGCACATATCACTCAATTGCGCCCCATAATTCGTGCCAGTCTTTATGAAATTCCTATTTTACAAATTTACAGATAATTAGTAACTACGAAGAACTAATTGCAAATTAGCATAGTTCCATATAGCACTAGGGGTTTAACCAGCCGAGCCGAGTCAAAGCATTGGGTATTTGAGTTAGGGTCGATGACGAATATCCTCGAGCTCGAGCCAGCCTCGAGCTTTTTCAGCCCTTAAATGTCAAGTTCAAAATACATTAAATCTATATTGGAGTCGAATACTATAGTAAATAATGACTTCTAAGAACATATAATTGTTAATAGTTATGAATTTTCTAATTTATTGTTAAATTTATCAATAATATACTACTACATTTTATAATTATTAAGTTAAATAAAAAAATAAAATAATATTCGAGCGAGCTTAGATAGAAACTAATTTCGAGCCGAGCTCGACAGACTTGGCTCGTTAACACCCCTAAGTGAGTTTATAACCCAAATTCACCTAGGTCCAGCCCAGCGAGTCACTCCAAGAATCAGTCAGCAAGACCCATACGGAAAAGTAGCTAACGGATAAAGAAGCTCCACCTGGGATAACGGCTAAGAAGGAACAGTTGAGAATTCGCGGCTGGCATTCGCAAGTTGAAGCCTCGTAACCTAGAGTATGTATTTAGTATAATATATAGAAACGAATGTAATCAGATACCTCACTTGGCATTCTCTCCCTCTCATCTGAGTTCTTATAAGAAATTTAGCGATATCAATAAAAGCTTGTAATCGGTATCTAAGCCAGTTGAAGGCTAAAGTCATAGGATTGGTAGTCTCATCACTACCCGCCGGTTTTTCCCCGAGTTGGGTTTCCGCGTCACCATTTCCCTCGTGTTCTTTCTTTCATCGTTTCGTTGTTTTATTGTTTTATTGTTTCGTTTAATTGATTAACCCGTCTAATTGCAGGCTCGACCCTAGCTAGGATAGACTAGCGGTTAGCTAAATTCTGCCTAAACAATGAAGCACCATGATTTTCAGACATTGGATCGATAGTGAATTTGTTGAGATTGAGAGTGACACATGTTGAGTACGATTAAGAATGATTAACTTACAAGTCTAGTGGTTACTCAAACTTCTCTCATTGTTACTTGATTTTAGGATTAAACCACGATAATTGATAAACGGTYCACATATAACAATTTTTCCCCATAAGTTTCTCTTTTACCAATTTATAGATGTTTTATTAACTACTAATAAAAAATTATTACTCTGTATTAATCATTATTGCAATACCTAATTGCAATTTAGCTTATAGGTTCCATATTAGCAATTTAGCACCGTGGTTTTCAAACATTGGATGATGGACGGGTTGTGTACAGTTTGGTTTGAATCGTAATTAAATCGGATTAAATCACATTTTAACGGTTTGATTTGGTTTACGATTTATAAAAATATGGTTTGGTTTGGTTTTACAAAAATTATAAAACAAACCAGTAAATCGCATTTCAGTATTTATATAATTTTAAAATAAAATACAATTATATTTATATATCTAAAATTCTGAAGAAAAGGAAATAAAACAATAAAAATCAAAATATCACATAGTTTTATATGGTTAATAGGTTAGTTTTAGGGTTAATATTTATTATTTAAGGTCAATTTACTTAAAATTTATTATGTGTTAGCACTTGATTATTATTTTTAATGTAATATAAATTAATTTGTTTGAGTAAATCCCTTTAACTTTATTATAAGTTAATGAAGTAGAATTTAACAATTTATGGGAAAAAAAGGTTATCTACTCGTTATAAACCGTAAACCAAACCGCATCAAACCGTATTATTACGGTATATGGTTTGGTTTAATTCGATTTAAATACGATTTGGTTTGATTTGAAGAAATGATAAAATCATATTTTGCGGTTCGACACTCAAATCGTAGCAAACCAAAACATGTTCACAACGTGATTTGAATTCTGTATTCGTGAAATGAACATAACATCTTACATGGATCGTGTATCATGTTTGTCTCATTTGTGAGCAATGAACAAAGCTAATGGGCCACGATGAAGAAAAGATTGGGCCAAATCGAAAAGGCCCCTCCTTAACCTCAAAGCCTTTTTCTAATGGGTTTCACGCAACTTGGAATCACTAATCTCAACCGCAAATTCTACTATGGTCCCGGGACCATGGTCCTCATCATGGTCTCGGACAACTTTTTCATTTCCGAAACTACAAATGTTCATCTCAACATGTAAAATGTTCATTTTCAAATGTAAATGTTCATATCTGAAAATGAACACTTGTATTTTCAGAAATGAACATTTCTATTTTCGGAAATGAACATTTTTAGTTTCGGAAATGAATATTTGTCCGGGACCATGATGAGGAACATAGCCCCGGGACCATAATAGACCTATTCAATGTCAACTAGCCGAGCTGAGTAATTAATATCCTATTATCCTATTCGAGTTAGGTTTGAATGAATTTAATAATTTGGGTTCATCATTAAAATTTAATTTGTATTTTGATAGCATACTTATGATAGGATTAAAAAAAAAATAATAAATAGTCTTTTGAATGTATTTCAATGTTTAGGTTTAAATTTTGAGTAATATAACGACAAGTTGTTTTACATTGAAGATTCCATGTTGTAAATTGATTACATTTTTTGTGTAAGTTGTCATGTAATTTTACTTCTTGATTGAAATCTAATTTGATATTTATTTTCTCGGTTACTATTCCTCGCCCCTCTTTTACTTAGTTTCGCCCCAAACTTTTAGTGTAATTCCCATTTTACCCTTGCTCTATCAAAAACACGATACAAGTCCTCCTCTCAACGACACGGATTGCGGCACCACGGAGTTACCGGAATCCCTAAGCGAACTCATTCATGTCCGAAACGGAACCGTCGTCGCCACCAACCTAGCACCGGGGAGGTACAATTTTTTTATTGTTGGTGTTCTTTGGCATTGGACGACCTCCCATGGTCGTGCGTCTGGAATTCGCTCACGTCCCATGGGACGTGACGGTAAAATCCCAGACGCAGTCCCATGACGTGCGTCTAACGTAGGGAGAAAGTCCCATGGGGGGACTGGCGTCTGGATTTCTCACGTTCCCAATGGGACGTGTGCAGTCCAACATCAGACGCAAGATTTTTTTTTTTTTAAAAAAAAAAAAAATAAAAACATTAGTCTATATTTATGTGATAATATTTTATTGAAAAAATTATTAATCCTTTTTAAAAATATTGTTAATTAAATGTTATTATTTGTTAATTTTTAATCTTTTGTTAATCTTTTGTTAAATTATATGGTAAGTTTTTAAAAATATTTTTCGAATTACATTGTTATTTATGTTGTTATGTTGTTAATTAAATTATATTACTGAATGTATTTTATTTTTAGTGAATTTAATTGTTGTTTATTTTTCTATATTTTTATGATTTTACGTATGTATTAAATTTTTTAATTATTATTGTAATTTGAGTATATGTTAATTATTGTTAAATTTTTAATCATTTGTTAGTTTTCTAAATTATATGGTGAAGTTTTTAAATATCTTTGAATTACATGTTTGTTATTTGTTATGTGGTTAATTAAATTAATTACTGAATGTATTATTTGTTTATGTAATTTAATTGTTGATTTACTTTCTTATATAATTTTACGAATTTACGTATGTATTAAATTGTTTTAATTATTATGTAATTTAGTTTTTTGTAATTCTATTAAATTATAAGCTATGAAATTTTAATGTGTTGGTTTGTCATCAACAGCTTCCTGATACGGAGGCGACCAATGTTGATTTATACTCGGTCGTCGGTCCCCACAAAAATTTCCGACTGTTCAGACTTGCAAATAGGATTTGGGCAAGAGAGGTGGCTCAGTCTGTTGGGTTTTCTTGACATTGCAAGTCATAAACCTGGCACTAATGGCGAAAGTGATGCCTTTGTGTGTCGATCATGAAGAGGTGGAACGAGACATGGAGACTGCACAAACGTCGACACACGAAAGAGGAAAGGGGTCAATCATGCCAGTTCAAAACTTAGATTGTTTGAAATGGGTTCTATGTGGTTTGTGAGAAGTTGTCAAGGGCGTCGTGGAACTCACAACCATCCACTGATGGTGTATCAGTTGGGTCTAGACAGATTAGCAGCTTAGCCAGGTGGGAAGGGAAAGATGGTGGGTGAACATGAGGATGCACAAGTGAAGACGGGTCGTATTATGAAAGCAATTAAAAATCAGTTTCGGAATTCAAACCAACCGATGCGTCACATCTACAATTGTAGAGATGTTAAAACGGAAGAAAAGTCAAGGCAGAAATCCGATGCAGCAATTCGTAGCCTTGGCCGTGGAGTAACAGTATTTGTTTGGTTGGATTCAAGATGAAGCAAGCAAAGTGGTTCGTACCTTTGTAGCGCATCCAACTTCGATAAGTACTTCGCACCTATCCCAAGTTCTCTTGTTAGATGCCACTTACAAGACGAACCGGTAAGTATCTATGGTTGAAGGTGTGTTCACTACCGGGAACTGACATACTGAACTTTCCTGTTGGTTGGGACTCCTAAAAAGAGAGACCAAGCTGAACCTACCGGTGGTTACTGATGACTTGCATAACTTGATTACGCGTCAAGGAAACCAATGTAATTGTTAACGGATCGAAGGCTTGGGTTGTTTAAAACCCTTTTCGTGAGGTATTTCCTGAATCAGCTCATTTCCTTTGTCTTTGGCATGTGAATAAGATGTAGAGTTTGTGGGTCGAAGGCTTATACAAAGAGTGGCGACCACAAATAGGTTTTGTTATGGATCATGGAAGAGGATGTTGAGTCACTTTCTGAAGACGCTATGTTCAAAATGGATGAATTGGATCCACCGTCTGGTATTGGGTTGGGGAACAGCAATGAACAACGGCAAAGAAGGCACGGCATCTAGGACAACCTACGGCGATACAGACTTACTTGGAGAAAACTTGGCTTCGGGTACAAGGAGAAATTTGTAAAAGCAGGACCTAAATCGAGTACGACATTATGGAACAAGAGTAACTGTCGAATCGAAAGTTAACACTCATATGTGAAAGAGTGGATTGGTAGTTCGATCTTCTTCATGTGATACTTATTTGAGAAGATGCACGCCGCAAACTCAGGTGAACACATTGAGATCATGAACTCTTTGGAGCATTGTAGGCGTTCGCATGACACTGAGTTTCGTAAAAACGATACCACTTATGTTCATCTACAAGGGAGATTATTTTCTATTGCACTCAGGACTGAGGGAATGAGATCGCTAAATAAAGTTGTGGACTATGAGGTTTGGCGGTGCGACTGTTCGTCAGGCCTATCACCGGTATGCCATGTTGCTTGTGCACTGTTCAAATTATTGGAGGAGGATCTGGGTGTATGTTGAGGAGGTTGACCCCTTCTTGGAGGACACTTGTCATTGGCGATGGAGTTGAACATTCCACATTTTGAGGAGGGAGGCAGAGCAGGCGGCACAATTTTTCCGATCACTTGTCGACAAGGTGTTCTTTAGTGATCACTCTTGGCATAAATGGGGGCACTGGTATGAACCTGACGAATATCCAAACTGGCGCAGACAACGCTGAGCGCATGTAAGGCTCAATGACAACCATGATAAAGTATGGTGCCCATGTATAGTGTCCTAGGAACACACTAGCGGGATTCGATCGTAAGGGGCATCCACTCCACCTGAAAATAATAAATCAAAACTGTGAAGAATTATTCAACGAATCAAATATGAAAACAAACACAGTTAATAATAAATAACTAGCGCTGTAAAGTCGATCGAGCTGCCCTGATCGCGTTAATCGATTCTGCAGCTTTCACCCCTCTGTATACCCCACTGTTTGAGGCTCGGGGTGGTGCTGCCATCTATTCTATTTATACCATCCACGCTGAGGCTGAGTTCCGGAAGTGCTCATAAATCAGCACTGACAGCAGGTTGAAAACACCCCCACGTAAAACGCCATAATTGAAACCAACTCTGACTGGCGATTCCCAACTCCCGATATTAGGTATGCGAGAACAGCAGATCCAGGATGTACCAGGAAGAGAGTCCAGTTCATCGGGAAACAAAATAAAGACAGATTGACGAGATCCGCTCTTATCCGTTGAACAGACAACGAGTGATCAAAGACATTAGCGGGCCTATCTGTGTCTGATTCGCCCGCTGAAACACGCGTATGGGGAAACCTGATGAATCGAACGACTGAACCCCATAATATATCCTTCAGCTCACTAGTACGGCTCCCAGTAAGTCAGGTATTAGGCTCACTTTTGGTGGTCGGCTAAATCGTCCCCTTAGTAGTCGCCTCTGTGGGCATGACGCTAGCATCTGCACCAAACATGTGCATCAAGATGTATCTTCCAAAAGGAAGGTGGAAGCATTTCCGGTCCGGTTGCACCTCTCACAAACGCTGAAAATCAAAGGAGCACCACAATGCTCAAAGATGGAGACGGTAATCACCCATAACCCTGAACGTCGTACCAAGATCTGATAGGAGGACTAAGATTTCGCGCCCATGCCTTCAATTTCTTGACAAGTGAGTATCGATTATGACACTTCAGAACCCTCTATCAAAAACCATCCCATAACACACAAGGCACATATGACCCCACGTTACTAGGTATGACACATCCCCAGGTCCCTCTGCTAACTGGACCCCGAATAGCCAGGATCTATCTCTAGCAGCCTTCTTTGGCGATACTAGTGCTGCGTGATTTGCCGACCGGGTGCAAAGTGTCTATCTAATCGCGGGGACCTCCAAATGTCCGGGGACTCCCGAAATCATCCCTCCCTCAGAAAATACTCCTCCTGGTCTAGCATGTCTCCTTGCAAGCTGGTTGCATGTGGTTCTCGTGTGGGCTCCCAAATCCAATTAGCTCCTCTCCTCCTTTCAGTGCCAATCCGATAGGGCAGTCAAGCACGCGTCGAGCAGAACTTAGATCGGTCGTCATTATCCTGACTTGACAGAGACACCCCGCCGGTGAATGAGGATTCGCGGCCGAGATCGGCGACGACGGTCAATCGGAATCTCCGACCCCAACACGAGATTCGCACAATGATTCAATTTCGACATTATTTCTTCCGTCCGACAGCAATTCATATCAATCGCAATTATCTATCTTCCTAACATTGTAAGTTAGGATAATTAAATGAAATCAGAATTTATTAATAAACTTACAGGGAGAGACTCATATATTTGGTAAAAATTTTAATTTAAGTTGCCTTATGTAAAATACCTTATTATAGATTATATGTTAGTTCATTATATAAACACAATATATATACCCAAATACACTAAACAATCATTATTGGCACGCAACAAAAATTCGGAATTACCGGCCTAAATCTAAAAGACGATTAACAGTAATTCAAATCCATGTAAATATATTTTTAATTCTAACATATTAAACATAACAAAACTTATGCCTAAAATAACATATTTGATTAATAGATACGGGATATAAATAATTAGTTTACAATGTTAACTTCATAGTCTATTTTAGTTCTATATTCCAAATATATAATCCACAATAATTAAACTATCATTAAAATTCTAATATTATAAACAATTTATATAAAATAGCTTATAACACCGAAAAAACCAATTAAACATTAGCTTAATCTATCTAACCAATTACCAAATTATACATAGCTTATTATCTAAACCAATTACCAAATTCTTTTGAATTAACATAATATTTAATTAACACTAGGACCCATCATTTTGTGTTTTTTATATTATTAATCAATTTAAACATACACTATTATCTAACTAAAAACGTTAATTTTGTTTTTAATGACATTACTAATATTATTTGCAATAAACTACTTTTTATTTGAATGTACAAATAAATACAGAAATAACTTAATTTTTTGAATAAATCAAAATTTAAATTGATTTTATTAAAAGAGTTAACATTATGGAATATTCTCACAAATATTCATAAATAATAATTTTGTCAAACAATTAACAAAACTTGCATGATTATTTCCAAATTTACATATTTTTGCATATAATTTGTAGAATTAAAAAATATTACATTTTTTTGCAATAATTTGTTGTTCGAATTATCCACAAAGCTTTTCTGAATTTTTTTAAAAAATATGAGACCTGCGGTTTGAGGGATTGGAAGCAGGTTGCCATGGCACCTGCGTCAGATCTCAGACGCAAGTCCCATGGGATTGCGTCTGGATCTGACGCAAGGTGCCATCACCTGCTTTCCAATCCTCATAACGCAGCTCTCATTATATTACATGCCGAAATAAAAAAAAAAAAAAATCACCACGGAGAGAAGCAGCCTACTGTCGAGGCTTTCCCGCCGCCGCCGCCGCCTGCCGACTTCCAAGGTTGATCCGCTCCAAAATCCGCCGCAATGCGCCCCTGCGTGAACCTAACGCGCAACCCTACTGCTGCAACCGACGGCCATTCTTTGATCACGTTGCTTTCGGGCGGACCGCGCCTCCAACAGCCTCACGAGTTCTTAAATTTAACGACAACCTTTTTTTGGGGGTGGATGCTCAGACATTGGTGGCTGGGATTTTGTTATGTCGGAAGGATGGGTTGGAGTTATGAGGGGTTGATGAAAGGGGTGGGTAATGAGGAATGGAGTAGGGGATTTTGGGAAAATATGTAAATATTTGGGGCGATGATTAGTAAAAATGGGCGATGTTTAAACAATCGCCTTTTATTTTTTATTTCCATTTTCAACTTGTCAAAATGGAAGTAGGTTTGATTACACATATAATTACCCAGTTTGAGTTCGCATATTTTTGACAGTTTCCATTTCATTTTTCAACTCTCACATAGAGTTTTAATTTTGAATTTTAAGTAAGGTATTTTAGTATTTTTGACGAGGACACAACTCCTCTATTCCGGCTTTATATACAGAGATATTAACGATTATATGCTTAATATTGTATTGTATAATTATAGAGTAAATAGATTATGATAAAATTTTATTTTAAATAGATAGATATTTGTTTTAATCTATTTAATTCTTATGCAGATATTGCAATTTTATAATAAAATACTTACATTTTCGTTATTTTGTTTAGATTATAAAACAAGTGTTCTTCTTTAGATGGGTTTTTTCTTTCTTTTTATTTTTTATGGAAGAATGAATTCATTCATAATAAGTTATCGGCATTACAATCAGATATGCATATATGAATGAATCAGATCGAGATTAATACGGAAACAATTTACATCCAATACAACTAATAAAATATCATCGGACTCAATTCTTGGAGAATGATATTCTCTTTAACTCGATGTCAGTGCTTCTTTACGCACAGCAATATTCACATTTCACAACTTGTGCTTATATTTGTCACGACAGAAGAATGAAAAATTTTAAATTAATATTCTAAAAACTAATATGATATTTCTATTTTTTAAAAAAAATCTGTTTATTATTGTTTATTTGGATATAAGCGATTAGATGTTTTTTGAAAAATAAAGATTGAACCAGGATGAATCTTTATGTGATGTTTTTTTTTATATTATGTTTTATTTGAATTTAAATTCATTTTCAAACTTTAAAAGGAAAAATGTTTAAGAAAACTAAGGGTTATGTTAAAGAGCTAAAAATGACAATTTTAAATCCAATCAAGCATTAATTACATTATATAGTGTTGATTTTGTGTTGATTTTCACACTTTTACCATTTTAAAGAGCAAATAATGGGTCTGTTTGGAAAAAGTAGCGGTAAAGGTAATGCTAGACGGCAGTGTAGATGTAGCTGTTAGCTGTAGTGATAGCTGTCAGCGTCATTAGTGTGTTGGAAGGTAGCTGTCCATAGTGGTTTAAAGTATGAGGTGTTTGGTAGAAGTAGTGGTTGGAAATTGTATTTTTTATTTAAATACTATTTATTTTTTAAATTATAATGTATAGGAAGTATGAATGAATGTTATCAACACGGTTTATATTTATATTTTTTGTTAAAACGAAAAAACATATAGATAATGGATTTCTTTAAAAAGTATGGATTTCACACATCTTGTTTTTTTTAATTTTCAATACTGTGTTTATAGTTGTTATTATTTTTTGGCGTTTTGCAACTTTGGCCGTTTTCATTCTCTTATTTAAACATTAAAAGAATGATATTTTTTTCGATTATTATAATGTAGATACTAACATAGGATGAGTAGTTACAAATTCAACATTAGAGAATATTTCATATGGATCCAGTTACAAAGGGTTGCATTTGACAAAACTCGAAGTCGGTTACAAATTGACATGAAAAATACCCTCAATTGCCAATTAATGGGGAAAAGCATATTAATATTACACAAACCACGAGCTAGAACATAAGGCCATTATTAATTACACAAGGCATAGGCATATTATTGATACACGGTACAGAACAATCAAAACAGCGGATAGGGAAGATTAAAACTAATTATGCTAGAAATATAATATACAACCAAGCAATTTTCATCATTCATCGAGAAAAAATACAGCTTGTTACTTGAAATTATGATACATCACATGTCAAATCGGAACAAAATCTACCAAACTTGTTTACTTTCCGATATCAAAATACAACGCCACGTTTTAGGACCTTTTTCTTTACTTTTGCCATCGTTTGCGTTTATTTTGAATAACGGAGGAAGACTTTGATATATGACAATCTCATTAAATCCAAACAGATTTACTTGATATATGAAAAATTAAAGATTTGATTTTTTTCACATATTTTCACATATTATTATAAAGAGTATATATAAAAATTACACTTAATAACAAGGGTTCAATTAGGTGTCTTCCAATCCAATTTGAATATGAGGAAAAAAATTATTGCAGCTTAAAAATAACTTAGTTTGAAGAAGTAAATTCGATGAATTGATAGGGGAAAAGCCAAATAATTATGTAAATCTGTTGAAAAAAACAAAAAAAACATTTTTGTTTTAAAAAATAAGTTGAACTGGCTTCAACGTTTACCCTTTGTAAGTTTCCAACTCTACTCAACCGCTATCCTCTACTCTATCCATCACCTCAGTAACAAACTATCCATCCACACCCCTTATTTACAGTAGGTTTGGACAAGTAAACAATCAAACGTAGTTATAAAGCTTACATCCAAACTTAATTCAATTTTATACATAACCCTTAAGAGCTACATATAACATAAATTTTTTTTAAAAATTATAACTAATTATATTTTATAGAATTGAAAAAAAAAAACCGAAAAATGAAGGCTCGATAAATTTAAGTTTTAATCGTGGTAAATTTAACTAATGATTCTCTAAAAACAGGTTTATTTCAGTTTAAGTTAGATCGGTAAAAGTTTTTTGGTTGTTTGAAATTAACTAGTACCTGTTTTAAGCACAGAACATTTTTTTTGGTAAAGTTTACACTAAAAAAACAAATCTCTCTTTCTTCTATTATATTTAATGGGTCTTTATTTTCATTTTTTTAATTTTACTTTTTTTAAAAATTGTTTAATGAGCGGGTTAGGTCATGAAATTTTTGGATGTGTAGGCGGTTAATACGAAACGGGAGGAATAAAAAAAATTGGGTTATAGTTTTCAGCGAAAAAACCCGATAGATAGGTAGCAGAAATAAAAATTAATCAACAACGTAGTGCTTCCTCACTCATCAATCAACGTAAACTTGCTTTACACCTTCCACTTTTGTCGCCTTATTATTTAATTTTCCTCTAAACGCGCTCTTTCTTCTTTTCTCTTCTAACTTTCAGGCGAACGAGATCTGGGATTGAGACATGGGCAGTTCTAGGATGGGTACATCGAAGAAGAACACAAAGGGCAATCTCGTTCTTTTTTATTCAAATGATTACGAGATTGTTAAAGAAGGAGAAGCCGAGTTTATTTGCTTCATGTGAAAACTTAGTGTTTACAAAACAAAACTCAGAGTTCTAATCATATGATATTTCACTGGGGTTTGATTAAGTTCTTTGAATTGGGTTTATTGAATGATTGCTCATTAGGTCTCAGTTTTCCATTTACCTTTGTATGAATGAAATAGTGATTTGTAGTTTCGTGGTTTTACAGTGGTTTTGCTTATATGATTTAAGGAATTTGATGTTTGTATGTTGATACAAATGTTTGAACTTTGATCTCGTCCTGTTGCTTGTTGTTTTGTGGCAACTATTATGGTGTGGAACTCATAATGAATATTGGATTCAATTATCTGATTCAGCAATGTAAACTGATTGGATTTCCAGTTATGGTGTCATTTGCAATATCTATGTATTCTATTATTGATTGACATACTTGAGGGGAGGACAAGTGGCAACGAATTCTTTTTTTCATCATGTTATATTGTTCGCATTGTTTGAATTTATAAGCACTTATATATGATGTATATATCCCATATTACCATTACTAGCTAAAACTGTGTAAGTTGCGGAGTATCTCAGGGGCTTTTCTTTAATGAATTCATTGGTTTGGCCACAGTTGGAAGGTTATAATGTTTGGAATTTTTGTGTGGGATAGTTTTATATGCGACAATGTTCCTTCTATTTGGTATTCAATTGTTCCGTCTTTCTACGAATCAGGTTAATAATCGGGACATGTCCATTGCTGTCTTGAGGACCTTCATAAACAAACGAAAAGAAGAGCATGAAAAGGTTTTATTAAAAAAAGCAACAGCAGGAACTAAAACAGCTGAAAAAAAATCTGATGCCCCTGYTTCTGAGGATGTGCCTGCAGTTTGTGCAGCTGATGTTGAAACATCAAACGGTATTCATAATGGCGATGCTCCTGAAGTAGAGCCTGTGGCTTCCTGTTGTGACGCTGCTGCAGAACCAAGCAATGGCAAAGTGGGAAAAGTTCAGCGGGAACTAAAGCCACCAAGAGTTCTTGAGGTATTATTCTCGTATTTGGTTGAATTTTGTATCTTCTTAATGGGCTGATCTTGCAATGCATACAGTTGTATCTAATCCTTAGATGAATATTTCTTTTGTTTTAATCTGCAGGCTCTATCTGCCTCTGGTTTAAGAGCTCTAAGATATGCACGTGAAGTTGAGGGAATTTCACAAGTTGTTGCTCTGGACAATGATAAAGGTAAGTTTCTTTCAAGGTTGATGGGTCTGTTTTTTCCACCTTATTTTTRACTTATCAAATTATAACTTATCTGAATTTATCAGAACTAGAAAGAACCTTAATGTTGATTATTTGAACTTATGTTTGCTGAAAATAAGGCAAACCAGAATAGAGGTGATGTGTCTCAGTCTCTCAGCTTTAGAGAACTGRACCCAGGTGTTTGTTCCTTATAGCATGATTTCTTCAAGGTTTATGCKTGGTCATCTATTATTTTTTTAGTGATAATGGGTGTCATTGATTAACGAACATGCCTTTTATTTTGCATCAAAATATATTTCTGTATGTTTTGCAATCTATTGGCCTATTATGGATTTTTTGGTTGAAGATCATTGACTTTGATCATGGTTTTCTACTAGAATTCTAGAAAGCTAACTTTTTGTATATATAATTGTCGATAGGAGTGTTTTTTTAACCATTATTATTACACATCTGTTAAATTCTCTGTAAATTGTTGAAGTTACATATTTTGACCTCAAATGTCAAAGGTGGCTTATTAATTCAGAATGGAATTTGTGTTTGTTTGAAATGCAATGATGCACACAGATATTTGTTGTCTTGCTGATATTATATGCCTCTTATTTGTTTTGCAGCTTCTGTTGACGCATGCCGGAGAAATATTAAATTAAACGGTTCTGTGGCATGTTCAAAGGTGGAATCTATCCTAACCGATGCTCGGATTTATATGCTTACTAATCCCAAGGAATTTGAAGTGGTATGTCAATTATCGACTTGTAAATGGATGCCTTGTTTGGAGTTTTCTTAGATCTATGTTGAATTATTGCCTCTCCATTCTCATCACTAATTCTCTTTTATCTTTCTGCTGTCTTAATTTGATCACCTTTGATTTTTAGTCTTTTTCGGATTATCTCAGTGGATTTGCTTCAGAACTTATSGTTACAAACTTACAATCTTTGAAWAGAATGTATTGACTATTTATTTAATTTCATTTTTAAAAATAATTCTTAATTTTGAAGCTGAGAATATGCTTATACTCTTTGTTTTTGGCTTCTGTTTTATTTTATGCTTCCAGGTTGATCTTGATCCATATGGAGCACCATCTGTTTTCTTGGACTCTGCTGTTCAGTCTATCGCTGATGGAGGGATGCTCATGTGTACAGCCACAGATATGGCTGTACTGTGTGGGGGTAATGCGGAGGTTTGCTACTCAAAGTAATGTTGTTGTGGACTATTTCATTTACTACTTCGTAAACTGGATGTCTACGTTTAGATTTCATTTTAGTAAATTAGTTCTGATTGCTTATTACTGATTACTGAAACAGATATGGTTCAATTCCATATGAAAGCTAAGTACTGTCATGAAATGGCTTTGAGGATTTTACTGGCTAGCATTGAGGTATGCAAGTGAGGATCAACTTCTGCTGTTGCCTTTATTCTCCCGCCTCCTTCCGTCCTTCACCTACCCATTTTCAATTATGAAATGTTTTTATATTATTTTTTCCTTTTTCCCTTGGGAAAAGTAATATTTAATTGTGTTTTGCTTCCTTGCTAAGAATTACCCTTGTCTATAGTTTTCTGTATAAACACATGTAATACAAAGCCTCTTCTCAGCATGATAGGACTTAATTTGACTATCTCTCCTGGAAGTCTGGAACTATTGGATATCAATCTTGGTCTCTGCCCATGAGAAAATCAATTATGCACAGCTTTTCAGTTTTCCTATACTACTAACGTTGAGTAGTGATAATTAAAGGAGATCATTTTGTCAGTTTCTTTTTCAGTTCCTCTATAGTTGATGTCTACTAGGTGAGTATCATCTATTGGCCTTATCTAAGGCAAAAATAGGGGCTTGTATAGTTATCAGTATACTCTTAGGAAGAAACATCATTTTTTTGTCGTAGTGGTTAGTCAATTAGGTGAATTAGCCTATCTCATATTTCACAAATGAAATAAAGTGGAAAGTAAATTTTGTGAGACATGTGAAATAGTAAATTGTGACCAAATTGAATGGATGAGCTTATTCTAAGCAGTGATTGTTAAACTTTGTTGCGAAAGGAATTCCTATAGGTTGTAAATGTGAGCAGCATCATTCTTTTACTACTGTCGGTATTAAAATTTGTAACTAACCTTGTTGGTATTATCATTTAATTGTAATGCTTAGGTTTTTAAATGGTTGTGTTATCCTTGGAGCACTCTCTGACTTGCAGTCTTTAACTAAGAGAATTGGAGTACACTACCATAGGATAAAAAAATTGCCTTTCCTCTGCATTAATGCTATTTTACCCTGTAATTGGATAAACTTCTAATGCTCACTACAATCCTATGACATCTCCTTGTCTAATATATTTACTCCATGGTTGGAGAAAACTTATGCATGAGAGTAAATAATGGTGTATTAAAACAACAATAAAGTGGAAGGTAAAAAAGTTGATCATGTTCTCTAGTTCTCCGTCGGACTGTTATCTAATTTCCCTATCTTGGATATCTGTTTGACGATTGAAATGTGAATGTTTCTTATTTTTCTTTGTTCCCAAAAAGCTTAAGTGTATTCCATTAGACTAATGTTGATTGTGCTATGCAGAGCCATGCGAATCGCTAATAACGTTACATTGTTCCCATAGTCTCGGTACAAATGGATTTTTATATCCGTGTTTTTGTCCGCATACATAGGGTGACATGTAGTCATCATTAAAACTAAGTAGTATATGATGTAACTTTATTTTTCATAGCAACCATTTGTCTAAGTTTTTCTTAGTTAAGGTTTAAATGAATTCTTCAACAATTCCATGTATTAATGAGTATATGCCATAATGCAGCTCTGCAAACACGGTGAAGGAGACTCCTCTGAACTGTCATATGTTTACCAGTGTGTTGGATGTGATTCGTTCCATCTACAGCCTTTGGAAGGTCTGTCTCCAAGGTAATATTCTGTCTGTGAATCATTTGTTAGTTATATGTCACTCTTTTCCATCAAAAATACTGGCAATTGGGCAATTGTCCATTCACTCACTTGCATGGACATTGCACATCCTTTGTTGTCTTTGCTTATCAACAAGGAGGATAATGAACTTTTGCATAGCCTACTTGAGATATGCTGACTTTTAAAAAAAAACCTCTTCCTGAAGTTTCATATTGTTATTTTGGTGATTTCCTTCCTGTTGTTTCTATAGAACAAAAGCATCAAATACTATCCTGGCTATGGTCCTGTAGTGCCTCAGGAATGCACTGATTGTGGTAAGAGAATGAACATGGGTGGACCTCTTTGGTCAGCTCCTATACACAGATCAAGATGGGTGACCTCGATATTATCAGATGTGAAAGCTATGAGGGAACGTCGTATTCCTGCTTAATGATCGTATTGTTGCTGTGTTAACCACTATTTCAGAGGTACATTGTTTCACTCCCCTGTACAGTTAAAACTACATGCTTTAAAAAGGATCAGGAGCTTGTATTAGCCATCTCATTCAAAAAATAAATAAAATAAAACACTCTGTTGTCATATTGTGCAGGAGCTACCTGATGTTCCATTGTTTATGCTTACATAACCTTTGTGGACATTGAAATGTACATCTCCTTCACTGTAGTATTCAAATCAGCCGTGCTGAATGCTGGGTACCGTATATCAGGATCACATACAAGTCCTTTGGCTTTGAAAACAGATGCTCCCATGAGTGTCATTTGGGACATCATGCGTTGCTGGGTTAGCGACTTGACCTACTTTTTTGTTGGATTTATTCGCATAAAAGTTTACTTACTATATGAAAAATGCAAGGTTTTGTGTACTGTTTTTAAGTTGTGCACTCAATCTCTTTCTATGGTGTAGGTGAAAAATCATCCAATTAAACCTCAGCCGCTGATCAGTCAGGAACTGTAATACTCTCCAAGGAACCAGAGCTTCAGGTAATGAGTCTGCATTCTTATTCATTAATCGTTATCTTTTATGTGCAGCTCTCAAATACAAAGTATTTTTTCCATTTGAAAACTAGAAGCCATTGTTGACTTCGGTAATGAAAGCTTATGAACTTTGATAGTAATTTTGTTGAGGCGTCTTATTTGTCAAGTTATTGTGAGATCATGTCGTTGCTAGTTTGGTACAAGACACTTTTATGACATTGTCAATTTGTCACTCTGTAATGTTTATTAGGAAATAGGAATGAAAAGTTATGTAATCAAAAAGTCATCTCTTCCTCATTCTACTTCTGTAATAGAGCTCACAACCCTTGACCGAAAATTCCCATTAGATATGTAAGATAACCTCAATGTGGGATCTTTGTTAAATTACATGATTACATCTTAAGGTGAATATTCTACTCCCTATTGCTCCTTTTACAAATAAAAACCGTAAAAGTTATCCATGGTGGTAGGTGGTTTGTGTTTTGGAGACTAKAAAGTAGCGWATWGAACTAATAGTTAGGGAAGAAGGGTGTAGACGTGTAAGTGAAATTATTCAAACATAGAGGTCATATATGGATTATTATTACTAATTTACTACGTTGTCAAAACCAGGTTTTTTTATATTTAATTTAATTTAATTTTTTTGGTTACTGTCTTACCAATTACAATGATTTTTAACACTTATTGTTTTCATGCTGTGCTTCCAGGCAAACTTTACACGAGCAGTTGCCTCTCTTAGCAAGGCACAGGCAAAAAAAGTTGCACGGTTTCTTCCAAATCCAGAAAGATACTGGGGGCCAAAGGTCCGGGCAGGGCGTCAAATTACTAGTAAACACATCTCTCTTATGGGTGCTGAAGCCATTAACGGCTCTGCCAACCACGAAGAAGGTGAAGAGCCTGATGTTACTGATGCTAAGCGTCAAAAGACGGACAAGCATACCTCTGATTCATGACCTTAACGATCTTTTTATGTTTTCGATGTACCTCAGCAGGGGATGGAAACGAAGGACTGATTACGAAGCCGTCCTTGTGATGAAGCCATCCTTGTTGGGGCACAAGAAAGTTTTTTGCATTTTTAGTTAGTCGCTGTGTTGGTGCCATTTTTTTCGCTTGGCCTATGTTATATTGTCCTTATTTCACATGTAATTGTTTGCTTTCAATATGTCTTTGCCAGTTTTGTTACTTAATTATACTTGTAATCATTCTTTCTTTCTTTTTAGATATTTACAAATTCTCAACATTGTTATTTTAGCTCCTTAAGCCAACAGGTGTGTGAACAAATTAAAAACAAAACCAAAACCAAAAAAAAAAAAAACCCAATAAAAAATCCCAACCTGGTTTTTTTTAGCTTATGACCAATAGAAATGAGCATTACAGGGGTTTTTTTAGCGACCGCAAAAGTTTCCTAGAGGACTTAAATCCTTCATAGTTTGCACAATTGGATCAATTTTATTTTTCATAGCAAAACATTCATTTATTTTCGTAGTATTGTAGATTTTTCCTATTATTTTCTCAAAAATTGACATGGGCATTAAAGGAGATATTTGATTATTTAGATATTTTTCTTAGATTTTGCATTTTTGCACACCCAAACTAGTATCTCTTATCCAAGAATCCTTTAACAACAAATTTGTATCTTCTTATTTATCCAAACAAAAACCACTCATCTTCTATACCATCTATCATTTACTCTTACATCAACTTCGAAGGCTGAAAATGACATCTACTTCCCAGCATAACGAACATACAACCACCAATCTTCTACAATGTCATCATCTTATTCCTTGTGTGAGTTTTTTTTTTTTTTTTTTTTTTTTAAGAAAAAGATTATTCTGTTTTTGTATATCATTATTATAACAAACTCTTTTGCAATTTCCTACAGATAATTCAAGCTCAATGCTATGCTGCGGCGTCGCGAACCGCAGCACAGCAAGTTTGTGTATGGCATTTCAGTAACTCAGCCTGTGTAAATTGCTCAGAACAACTAAGAATGATATAAAGGTCTGTCTCACGACTTTGCTAGTTGGTTTTTTCCTAACTAATGCTTATATCATTTTTCTGATGTTGTTTTGGAATCTGATGATTTCATCAGAGTTATGCGGGGAGGAGGAGAAGGTCGAACTACATGGATACGGATACTTATGTTTATATGAACCAGGGAAAAAAGAAGAGTTTGTTTCGGAGGACGAATTGAAGGAGAAGCTCAAGGGGTGGCTAGAAATTGGCCAACGACATTACCACCAAGACCTTGCTCGATTCGATACGGTCGACGATGCTGTCGGTTTCCTTGTGAAATCCGTATGCGAGCTTGAAATTGATGAGACGTGGCCAATCCAATGGTTCCAGGTCCGTCTTGAATAACAACATATTTTTGCAAGGCCTCTGATTTCCGCACTCTCCTATCAAATCCACACTCCAAATTTTTGCGGTCATTAAATTGAAGTGCGGATTTGATGGGGGAGTGCGAAATAAGTTCTGCAATGTTGCAAAACTAATTTAGCAGTATTGTGGTTTAAATTTGGTGCTTTTGTTATTAGGCCACATCTCATATCTATTTCAGTTTCGATTCTTTGTTAACTATTTATGTATAATAACGGGGAAACTGCCTGTTTTATATTAGACACTCACTAGTGACTAGAGTCACTAAATTAGTAAAAAATCAGTTTAAATGGAGTACTACGATATAAAAATGTATTAATACAATTTTGAAGTACAATCTTCAAATGTTGATTGAAGTTTGAAACCAAAAATTACATCGAAACTGGTTGAGTTGTGAACAGAGATATGAAACAGCATATTAAGAAAGGAAGTAATCCATACTCCGTAGTACAAATACCAATGATTGTACAAGTAACGGTTTCATGAGGGACTTGAAAGGCAGAGGTGGTATCTATGTAATGGAATTACTTAGATACAACTGAATTTTATTGCTCCAAGCATAACTCGACATATGAAAGACACAGCAAGTTCTTGTATCTGCACATAACATTAAGGTTAAAAGAGCAATTAAACACACGAGTTGTAATATTGAAGCTCGAGACTTGTAAGAGTGTAAGTATTGTAACCTTGGATTGGATTTTGGAGGGTGGCAAGGGAGCACCTCCCCGTCGCGTCTTTCGAGCAAGAAACCCTTCGATATTGGAGAATCTTATGTGTCTGTTGGACCTCGTTTATACCTGTCCATGAGACCATGATGTCGCATAAGGGTGTGTTGAAAATTAAGTGAACTTATTTAGCAAAATGACCATTGTATCCTTAATCTGTTATGCTACATTTAAAGCGGATACACAGAGAAAAACGATAGTGTTTATTATCAATTTATCATCATACCTTTCCGCATACTTGAATGGCTTTGGGGAGCTTAAGGCGATCGGGAGTGCCCGAGCCCGCAGAGGCTTGCACTTATAGCCGCTATCGCCGCCATTGATAACTTGTTGAACATCTTTCATCACCATCTTGCTGCACTGATGTCTTGTTCTCTTCACTGTTTGGAGTAATAGAGTTTTTAACATCTTCAGTTTTTCTGAGAAGTTGGTGTTTTGCAAGTCAACTGGTTTTGCTTGGTTTAATTCTTTAAGGCATAACTTCTGATGGATTTTCCATTAATGTGAGAAAGAGAGAGAATGTGTGTTCTTGAGTGTAATGACGAAAGAACAATATTACGAGGGTAGCAGCTTGGATTTGTTTGGAGTTGCAAATGTAGAAGAAATAATTTCTCGCACTAATTGAAAGTTGACCCACCAACTTTTAAGCGTTGATTAAATATTGCAACACTTGCAAGTTGCAACGCGGTCGGATAACATTACAAGTTTATAACGTTGTCTTTTTAAAACTTTACTGTCAACAGGTTTTTTTTAAAAACATTTTAACTTATGTTCGGTCTCCAATTTCTCCATTACCACACCACCATCCTTTCCATATTGACAATTACTTCTCTATTTTTCTCTCTCCAACTCTTTTTAATTTAAAAATATTTAGATGTAAAATTACCAAAGTGTAACAAGTAAATAATAGTAGAGATTGCAAAGTGTAAAACGAGAAGTGTAACAGTAAATACAAAACAGAGAAAGAGGTTAACAAAGGTTCGGTGTTAAGAAACGAAACTTTTAGCTTGAAGGAATTTTTTTAATGAGGGGAAGATTCATGTCAAATACTCAAATGCAATGTTTGACTGAATTAAAAATCTAGTGTAAATCTTATTGTATTTTATTTGAATTTTTCTGAAGTTTATAATTTAGATTTTGCATATTTTGAAATGAACAAGCAAAATTAATAGCAAATGGAATAATTTTATCCACTCAAGATAAATTTGTAATTAGTGTCGCCATACTACAAGAAAGTGTCAAAAAYTACATTTAGATTGAATAGAGAAACATACTTTTTTTTTTTCTTTTTTATACTTGCATCATTTTCATTCCTTTGAAACATTAAATTACTTGCATTATTTCTTATTGATTCACGACGAAGAGAGTAGGATAGTAATCTCATGTAGATACTATCATCCACTTCATTCCCTTGTATAATGTATAATCGAAGCAAAAATATAGAAGTTTTTCCATTAACTAACATTTGATGTCAAAAAATTATGTTACATAAGCAATAAGAACAAAATGAGTAGAGATTTAAAAAAATGCAATTATAAATAATTGAGTCCGAGTATTATTATCATGCAAAATAGAGTATATAACAAAAGAAACAAATTTTCTTTTGTTGGAAAAAATATTAATCATCTAAAAATTAAGGATAATATAATCCGAAACTCAGACATCAAATCAAAATTTGGGTGCTGGAATAAAATGAGATAAACATGATAATATAGTAAAATCTATAAAATGGGTTGATCCATCTAGTTGGCTTGAGCAGTAGAGTCCTTGGTGGTGGGTGGGTTAAGRTCATCCCATGCATCAATCCATGTAACCATTGCATCGGCAAGCTTGTCAAAGTARGGGTCGATCTTGGCAAGCTTGTCCTTGACTTGGGTGGCGAGCTCTTTGTAGCATTGTTGAACAGTGGTACACTCCTTGGGGATTACAGCGGATTGGAAGAATGGGATGATCTCTTCTTGCCAAAAGATGCCTTTGTACTCTTTCTTCAAATTTGTGAATGGGTTGCTTGCCTTGCTGTGGTAGATGTAGGGGAGACCAGTTTTCACCCCCAA
>SNQN01002411.1:54632-68531 GCA_008642245.1 Bassia scoparia | reverse complement strand
AACGAAGTCTACTATATAGAGTAGATTGATACCTCAACCTAGTAGAGGCCTTTTGGGTGGGTAACAAGCCCACACCAAAAGTAAATCCTTGCGGGCTAGGCCCAAAGAGGACAATATCTACTAGTGGGCTCCTGTTCACACCAAGGGGTGTTACACTCGCAGTTCAATTCTGGGTCCAAATGCTCATCCCACTGAGGTTCGCATCTTTAACAAGTATGGGTTGGACCCTGCTTTGTTTAGACCACGAACCCCTAGTGGGTCGCAGTCTCCGGAGGTGACATATGAAAGGGGATCAAAGACTTCGCATGATTCTCCTCTCTCATGGCCTCGCAATCCTGATCCTCATGGTTGGTATGACTCAGATACCATTCTATATGTGCCAGGTGATGTTGCTTGCGGTGACTCCCCAACATGCGAGCAGGACATCGCAGATATTCCTGAGATGGGCGAGGTCACCAAAACAAATGAGAAGCCTCCTTCGTCGGTTCCTACTCCAGAGGAGCTGGAAGAGCTTCGCAAGCGGGCGGAGACCCTCAAATTCTTCCCTCCAGAATTCAATTATGTGGGGGACCTCGACCAAATTAACTTCGAGGAGCTGCTGACTGACCCAAGTGTCGAGCCCCCACTAATCTCCACTCCTCTCGAGAGGCCAGAGCCACAAAGTCACCCGTCGCTGAGGGTTGATGACAACTTCGTCCAAGGCTTGGACAAGTTTGTTGCGAAGAAACATACTTCGCTGGTTACTGCCCTGTCTGCTGATGCCATAGAGGACGATAAGTGGCTGGAGGTGGATGAGGTTGACCACTACTCTTCTCGCAAATTTGGAGTTGAGAAGAAGAAGATTATAGTGGGCGACATGGTCAGCTGTGCGACGAAGGAGTACAAGGACAACCTCGCAGGATACGAGGTTGGATCTTGTGGAAGGGTGATGGGTGGACTCACCGATGTAAGTTCCCTCACTTCATCTTAATTTTTTACAAGTATGGTCCTTCGCACATTTTACCTAACTTTGCTTCGCACTTTTCTTCAGGTGATAGTGTGGCTGGATGGCATTGCGAAGGCCATGCGAAGGGCCAACCGCGAGGCTAAACACAAAGAGTTACTGTACCAGGAGTCCTTGGAGTACCTCTCGCATTAGACCTTGGCTATCAAGGTCGATGACGCAGAGGCTACCTATACTCTCGGTCAGAGCCTAAGTGCGGTTAAGGCAGCCTACCGCAAGTCACTAGAAGGCTACCACTCCCTCCTTACCAAGCATAATGATTTGGCCAAGCATGTGGCCAAGTCTGCTGAACAAGAGGAGGAGCGAGTCAACAAGGCTGTCGTAGAGCGAACTGAACAGGAGGTTGCTGCGAAGCTTGCTGAAGCAATGCCTCAAATTGAAGAGGAGGCACTGGAGAGGGCTGAAGCCAAAGTGCGAGATGAACTCCTGAACCTTCGCTTCATTGCTGAGGAGTAAGACAAGGAGCTCGCAGCTCTGAAGGAGAACCAGAAAATCATGTTCGCCAAAGCTAAGAATTCAGGCATCGAAGAAATGCGAGCTTTGATGGAGGAGGCCCGACATCTGTTTCCTGCGAAGTAGAGCTATCCATTCCAATGCTTCGAGGAGAGACTGAACTATGTCGAGGCTGTTAACATCATCCAAAAAATGCCTGACACTCTAGAAGCAGCAAGGCCTCCCTTGCCAGAGAAGGACTTCATGTTCGACTTCATCGATGCTGAACATTCAACAGATTCAACACCTTCGTCTGATTCTTCTTCAGACGACGACGATCAGCCTCGCCAGGATGCGAGCAGCAGCAGTGACGAGGAGGTGGAAACCAAGAACAATCAAGACGATGTCGATGTCGCCAAGGATGGTGACTATGTTGACCAAGATGAGCACGTCGACATAGAGAACATCAATGATGCGGACGATGCTGACGTTCGCATCAGATGACTCCTCCTTGCTTCGCCTTTTGTTCAGCCTAGCTTGGCGATACTTTGTTGTACTCTGTTGTACCCTTAGCAATTATGTAAATAAAGGCTCGCACAGAACAATAATTTTTTGGTTTAGAAGCTTTGTATTTACCTTTACAACAAATCCAATAGAGTTCTGCATACAACAATTTTAAGTCTTTTATCTCGCCAGTTCTTGGCTTTGCTCTTATTTAGCATTGCTCAATCCCATACATCGCAGTTCCATTCGTTTCTGCACTTAATTCTTGCACTTCAAGTTACTCGGATTAA
Source organism: Bassia scoparia (assembly GCA_008642245.1). Lineage (NCBI taxonomy): Eukaryota > Viridiplantae > Streptophyta > Magnoliopsida > Caryophyllales > Amaranthaceae > Bassia > Bassia scoparia. Next base: position 66,302 of record SNQN01002411.1, on the reverse strand, counting down.
CTCGCACTTCAAACTACTTGGGTCCACTTGCCCCTGTAGTGCATGAGTCCTTGGTTGGTCGCATGGACTACACTTTGAACAAAATGTGCGACACTCTAGAATGTGCGAACAAGTTCTTCCTTAGACGATGTAGGCTCTTACTTGTGCGAAATGTCCAAGTTTATAGATTTTAAGAATTGATTGACTTGAGGCCTAGCAATGGTGTCAAGTCAATCAATCATACTGATTGCCCTTAAACTTGGAGATTGAGTCAAGGAAGTCACAGATATAACCCCTCGCAGGTCACAACCTTCAATAGTTTGATGATGTGTGCACGTCGCAGCTTGCCCTGGTAGATAGATTTGTGCGAGTCATTTTTTGATCGTTTTTACAAAACGGTAAGCTCGCACGTCACAGTTTGCCCTGGTAGATAGATTTGTGCGAGTCATTTTCGATCGTTTTTACAAAGCAGTAAGCTCGCACGTCGCAGTTTGCCCTGGTAGATGGATTTGTGCGAATCATTTTCGATCGTTTTTACAAAACGATAAGCTCGCACGTCGCAGTTTTTCTGCATGGACAACTGCGAGACCAGGAACTAATCTCCAGAAATTGATCAAACTTCATACTTGTCGAGAACCCATACTTGTGTTTTTGTCGCCATCTTTTGGAGTATTTGCCCTCGACAATTGGGAACACTTGTCCTTGACATGGTTGGGTGCGAGTCTATTTTGATTGATTTTAGAAAACAGTAAGCTCGCACCTCACACATGTTGATGGTCATTTGCCCTTGCAGTGACTTAGTGCGAGACCATTTTTGTTGATTTTACAATACGGTAAGCTCGCACGTCGCACCTGTTGAGGGTCGTTTGCCCTTGAGGTGATCAGACCTGATCTTAAGTGCGAGCTACTTTCTGTAGGTTTTACAAAACGGTAAGCTCGCACGTCGCATTGTTCAGTGTTTTTTCTCATCGCGCTGTAATCCAGGGAATTTGTTCCCTTCGCAGTTTGGGACATTTGCCCTGCTGGCAATTTTGCTAAACCTAGGAACTTCTAAGTGCAAGACTTAGGTATTTTTAGGTTGATTTTAACAGAAATTTGTCCGTTTAGTCTCATTTTGAGAATCCATAGGTGTAAGTTATTCGTTTTGACTTTTTACTTATTGCCCAGGGAGGGGAGTTGCCCCTGTTAAGATAACAGAAATTTGAAGTTCAAAGTATTGAAGATTTGAAGGCTTTCATTCAATCTAGATACTTCAAAGTTTTACAAGTTTTGAGCGCCTTCAGGTCGACTCAAACTTGTTAAAGCGAGTGCACGCTTGGCAAATCGACTTAGGGTGAGCACCTTCAGGTCGACTCAAATATGTTTGCTTAAACATAGAATTTCCGCAAATTGTCAGTATTCCAAGGATGAGTAAGCCGTTGCCCTTGACCATCTTCTAACTTGAAGGTTCCATCCCTTAACACTTCAAAAATTTTGTATGGGCCTCCATATTTAGAGTCAACTTTCCGTCTTCCTTTACCCTTCCCGTGGATTCCATCTTTCTCAACACAAGGTCTCCCAATTTGAGAGGCCTATGGTTGATGGGCTTGTTGTACTCTCGGGACATTCTTAGCTTATAGATCTGTTGACGAAGGAGTGCGTTGCCCCGGATCTCCGGAATGAGGTCAAGATTACACTTCATGGCTTCCCAATTTCCTTCCTCAGTGTACATCATAACCCGTAGTGTTGGTTCATACATTTCAATGGGCAATACGACATCTGAACCAAAGACAAGTGTAAATGGAGTCTCTCCTATTGAGTTCTTTACCGTTGTTCGAATCGACCATAGCACATTGTACAAGTCGTTCACCCATAGCCCTTTTGCATGGTCCAACTTCTTCTTTAGTCCAATACTAATAATCTTGTTGAGGAACTCAACCTGTCCATTGGCTTGTGGGTGTGCCACTGAGGCAAAGTGTGCAGTGATTCCTTGGTCCGATAGCCAATTGGTGAGAGTGTTGGAATCAAATTGTGGGCCATTGTCGAAGACGATGGATTGTGGCAAACCATACCGAGTGATGAAGTTCCTAGTTAAGAACCCTTGCACATCTGACACTTTAATATTTCTCATCGGTTCGGCTTCTACCCATTTGGTGAAGTAGTCCACAGCCACGATTAAGAATTTCATTTGCCTCGGAGCTTGCGGGAAAGGCCCAAGGATGTCTACACCCCACTTGGCAAATGGTAAAGGTAATAGCACAGGGGATAACTGATTTGCCGGTCGTTGGTGAATGTGGGCATGAATTTGGCACTTGTGACATTTCTTGACCAGATTGGCGGCATCTTCTCTCAAGGTAGGCCAATAGTATCCCGTTCGAAGAGTCTTTTCAGCTAAAGACCTTGCCCTAATATGCGATCCACACTGGCCTTGGTGGATATCATCCAACACTTCTGCCCCTTTCTCTGGAGTGATACACTTGAGCAAAGGGTGGGAGAAAGATTTCTTGTAGAGCTGGCCATTCCAATATACAAACCATGTATCCCGCCGCTTCTCATACTTAGCTTTTTTAGGATCGGGGGGTAGAATTCTCGTTTGTTTGTATTCAATGATCTCATCCATCTAGGTGCTTCCCTTATTGATGTAGTGGACCTCATCTAGCTCGTCTATACTCTGGTGATTTTTGACTTCCCAGAAGACAGACCTAGGAGAGTCTCYTGTAGYCGAGCTAGCCAACTTGGACAAGGCGTCGGCTTGATTGTTTTCTGACCTAGGCACTTGCACTAGGTGAAAACGTTCCAATCCTTCAACTTCCTTTTTTACCATGTCCAAGTATTTGACCATATTTTCATCCCTGGCCTCGTACTCACCGTTGACCTGACTCACCACCAACTGAGAATCTGACATAGCATCAATTTTCCGTGCCCCAACCGCTTTACACATTTTGATCCCTGCCACCAAAGCTTCATATTCAGCCTCATTTTTAGATGTCTGGAACTTGAACCTCATGGCATATTAGAACGTGTCCCCTTCTGGCGATTTGAACAGGATTCCTGCCCCACAACCATTTTGAGTAGATGAGCCATCTACAAATAATGTCCACACGTCGCTTGACGTTTCGGCCGGGGGAGGTCTGGTCATTTCCACAATAAAATCTGCTAGGGCCTGCCCCTTTATGGCTTTTCTTGGTACGAACTCTAAGTTGAACTCGTTCAATGCTATTGCCCATTTAAGCATCCTTTCGGAAGATTCCAGCTTAGTCAGAGGTTGCTTGATTGGATGGTCAGTGTAAACAACAATTCTATGGGCTGCAAATTAGGGACGAAGTTTTTTGCTAGCCATCAAGAGTGCCAAGCCAAACTTTTCAAATGTGGCGTAGCGCATTTCCGCTCCTTAAAGTACATGGCTTACAAAGTAAACCGGCAACTGAGCTCCTTCCCTTTCGGCCACCAGCACCACCGACAAGGCATGTTCGGAGACCGAGAGATACATGTATAGGGTTTCTCCTTCCATAGGACTCACCAACCTTGGAAGGGAGTGTAGATGTTCCTTCAACTTGACAAAGGCAGCTTCAGCCTCTTCAATCCACTCGAACTTGGCACTCTTCTTGATTGCCTTGAAGAAATACTGGCACTTATCTCCAGATTTGGAGAGGAATCTGCCAAGCGCCGCTAAACACCCTGTCAGTCTCTAGACCTCCTTCACATTTCGCGGCGATTGCATGTCCAGAACAGCTTTAACTTTGTCGGGGTTGGCCTCAATACCTCTTTCATCTACCAAGAACCTCAAGAATTTTCCAGAAGTAACCCCAAAGACGCACTTCTTCGGATTTAGTTTCATGCCAAAATGTTGCAAAGTGTCAAATGTCTCTCGTAGGTCCCTGGCGTGATTTTCCTTCTTTTTGCTCTTGATGATCATGTCATCAATGTAGGCTTCTACATTCCTTCCAAGCTGCTTAGCGAAAATGGTGTTTACAACTCTTTGGAAGGTAGCAGGGGCATTCCTTAAGCCAAATGGCATTACCTTGTAACAAAACAACCCATTGTCAATGACAAAGGCCGTCTTGTCCTGGTCTTCCTCCTTAAGTGGGATTTGATGGAATCCTGAATAAGCATCAACGAAGCTCATGGCCTCGTGCCCCGCTGTAGAATCTACTAGCTTGTCGATCTTTGGGAGTGGGAAGCTATCTTTTGGACAAGCCTTGTTCAGATATGTGTAGTCCACACACATTCTCCATGTTCCATCTGGTTTGGGATCTAGGACCAATTGGCCACCCACTTAGGATACTGGCAAGGACGGATGAACCCAGCATCTAACAATTTTTTAACCTCTTCGACGGCTGCCTTGCTTCGAATTGGGCCCAAGGTTCTCTTCTTTTATTTCACTGGCTTGAAAGTGGGGTTAACATCAAGGCTATGCTGGGCGATATTTGGATCCATCCCTGGCATCTCCTCCGCTGAGAATGCAAAAACATCTTTATACTCTCTCAGCAAGTCCTTGACTTCTTGCCCCAGCTTGTCATTCATGGCATCTCCTACCTTAACCATCCTCCCTGGCAAGGTAAGATCTAACTCAAAGTCCTCCTGTTGGCCTCCTGGCTCTGGCCGAGAGATAGAAGCAAACAATCCATGGATGGCCATCATTTCTTGGTGAGTACCATGGACCATCATTACTTCGCCAGACTTCCTTTTCTTGGTGACCCCTTGTTTCGAGGTCTCTGGCAAATCATTATCCTTGCCCCTAGCAAGTGGCTTGACGGTGGTAAGGTAGCATTCTCGAGCGACTTGTTGATCTCCATAAATAGTGCCAACCTTGCCCTCGTCGCTGATAAATTTCATCAACATTAAGTGTGTGACCACCAGTGACTTCGAAGCGTTGAGCGTTGGCCTGCCGATGATGACGTTGTAGGCTGTCATATTTTTTACCACTAGGAACTTGACTCGCAAGTGCCTACAAACGTTTTCTCGTCCAAGACGAAGGGTGAGAGTGATCACTCCCACTGGCTGAATGATGCCACCACCAAACCCTATGATGGGTTTATGGCATGGCACCAAATCATCATCATTGTATTTTAGCTTCTGGAGGCACTCAAAGCTTATAATGTCGGAGGAGCTTCCCGTGTCAATAAGAATGCGACGGACACGCTTATTCGCCACTTTCATCTCGACCACTAGAGGGTCATCATGGGGGGTGCTTACCTCCCCACAATCCTTCTCACAAATGAGAACAACTGAGAACTTCTTCTCCTCCTCCTTGTCCAGGAGCATGACTTGTTGAGATCGTTTGGACGATTCCGGAGTCAGAATGCTCCTCATGTGGGGCACCCTCCATAGAGGGAGATTTCTTCAGAAATCTCTTTATTWAATGCTTCTTTACCTTACCCTGGTGCGCCAGGCGATCAATAGTGCGCTGCAAGGTATAGCAATCGTCGGTGACATGTCCAGGCTCTTTGTGATACTTGCAATACTTGGACTTGTCCCTCTTATCCATCTTTGTTTTGATTGGGGAAGGATCGTCGATGTGGACGTCTCGACTCACCTCCTTGTAGACCTGGAAGAGATCCTTAGTGTATTCAATCGTAGGGGTGTAGCTGAACTTTCTCTTCTTCCTGGCCGATCCCTTTTGGGATGTTCCCTCCTCCTCAATGTTCCAGGTGCCAGACCTCTTTTTGTCAGACCCACCGCTTCGGTGTGCCTGGTTGCTTTGATGTTTGGAGGAGGGAGGAGTTACCTTTTCCTTGGCCTTCTTGACAGCACAGACCTCTTCAGCGTGGATCCATGCCTCGGCCTCCCTCATCATCTCGTTCAAGTCTCCAACTCGTTGCCTTACCATTTGGAACTTGAATGGACTGTCCTCATCCGACCCACAATAGAAATTGTCCTGGATCACCCGGTCTGGCAAGTTTGGAATTTGGAGAGTTTCGTTGTTTAAGCGCTTTACATAGCTCCTCAAACTCTCATTTGGCCGTTGTTGGATCCTACCCAAGTGCAGGTTACTTTTCTGCTCCTGGCAATGTGCCATGAAATGATGAGTGAAAAGAACAGCTAGTTCATTGAAGTTGTGGATAGAACCCGTTGGAAGGCCGCTGAACCACCTTTGTGCCAGCCCCTTAAGAGTAATTGGAAAATACTTACACCAAGTCGCATCGTCGGCCTGGGTGGTTAGCATAAGATGCTTGTACATTGCCAGATGATCATCTGGGTCTATAGTTCCATCATAAGCATCAACAGATGGAAACTTGATCTTCTGAGACTGTGTAGCCATGAGGATAGAAGGAGAGAAAGGGTTCTTATTAGTTAGGGAAAGCGCTTGCATTCCCCTAGTCACCCCGTGGGATGTTTGACCATGACCCCTATCCAGGTGAGCACCGCTTTGGTGACACCCCCCACGTTGGTGGGATCTAACCGTAGGCTCATGTCGATGCGATCGCGTGGTGACCTGACCAGATGTACTTTGAGCTGGACCATGTGTTCTAAAAGAACGATGGGAAGGGTCCGTACACACTGGCGTGGAACCAGTCAAAGAATGCTCTTCATCATAGCAAGCGGCTTGCTTAAGCCTCTCAGTTCTCTTCTTGTCCAGGATCAGTCTGGCATCCTAGTTCCATTCCCTCTTGATCTCGATGATCTTTCGGGCATCCATGGAGGAAGCTTCACGGTCCTTCTTCCTCTTTTCAATGAGTGTCCTGACGTCTTCTGGCTCCTCGCGAGAAGAGACGTCATCCTCTACATAGGCTTCATCAAACCTATAAGGACCACCCTTGGCAGAGGTTGCCTTGGTGGCAKTTGTTGCTGTGTTGGCAGGCTTGGGAGTGCTACGGTACCTCCTGGCCTGGCTCTTTTCTTGTTCCAGAGGAATGTGTTAAAAAAAATTGCCTTTCGACGTTGGATTTTTGACCTTGATGGTCCTGAGCTTGGGGATGATGGAAGTGTTGTACTCCAAAGCTTGGGACTTGGCAGGAGCTTCACTGCCAGTCACCTTAGACTTGCCTGCCTGCAAGGCTTTCAAGCGGGCATTCTCCGCTTGGAGAGCGTCAAGTCTACTCTTCAACTCGTCCTGTTAGGAGAAACGAGCCCATATCTCGTCTACTTCCTTGGAAATTTCATCCTTGAGAGTGTCATGTGAAACGTACCTACTATCCAAGTCCTGAAGCGACAAGTCAGTGTTGTCCTCCAAGCCAACTTGAAAAGTGGATTGATCGGCGTCGTCTCGCCGTTGGGGTTACTCTCCTTCTCTGAAGATGGAGGTGTGATCGTCCTTCGTGTTGTATGGTCATCTCCTGAAGCCATTTCTGATTGCCTCCCCCACAGACGGCGCCAAATGTTGTAGCAAATAAAATGGGGATGACGTGTCCTGGCTACAAGATTTCTCTAGCTTCTGGGTTGAGAGAGGGGTGGAGGCTTCCCTTCAATGCTACCTCGGGAGATCTGACCTTCTATTGCACGTTGAACGTATATTGGCAATCTCCGATCTCCTGGCCACCAGATGCTTGCCTCTTGCTCCTAGCACACAAAGCTTGCCTGGCACCTGCACAAAGGAGAATAATCCTATTTGGATTATCTCCCGTCCGATGCTTAAGTATGTATGGAGTTAGGGAAGTAAAAGTGCCAAGCTAGAGAGAGAAAGTAGTGAGAGATGCTCTCAAGTGGTTGGAAGTTATGCAATAAATGCTATGGGAAAAGTGTGTGTTTTCCTTGGTTTTTCGGGGTATTTATAGGCAATCCCTCAAAAACCAAGGCATCCCTTGGATGGGTGACACTTGTCATCCATCCATGCTTCCGAGCGTTCCTTACTACCATTTCAGTGTAGAAACGTCGGTTCTTCGTCCCRTTTCGGTTCGGATTAATTTAATCTGTAGCGTTTGTCACGTGGATCATTTCGACCCAATATTTGAAGGACACGTGGGCAAGGATTTTCTGTGCCACATCACTTACAATCCAAAATAACATCATAAGAGTCTTACAATATTTAATGTCTTACAATCCAACTTAAAAATACAAAAAGTCTTACAATAGTTCAACACTACAATCATCGTTCAATGGTTCATCATGACCACTAGAACCACCTACTTCCGTATTAACATCTTGAGATGAAGGGGAACTTAAAGGAACATGTGGAGAATCAATGCTTTCATTGCAAGTTGTTTGAGGTTTCATTCTTTTAACCATGAATTCACGAAGATTTGGTTGTTTACCAACGAATTTTGACTTTTTTGAACTTGAAGTACTCGACATTTCCTAATTAAATGAAAAATAAGAATTAATTAACAATTCCAAGTGTCCAACATTTCAACAAGTGAACAAGGCAAGTGGCAACAATAAATCAATAATCAACTATCAACTTATCAACTCAATTACATAATACATCAAATCAACAATTATTTGATTATTTGAACAATTTAAACAAACAAACAAATCAACAATTTAACTCACTAGAAACAAATCAAGCAAGTTTATAATCAATTCTAACTAATTTAAAAATTAGGGATTTAGGGTTTATATATTGAAATTATAATACAATTATACAAATTAAAAATATACAATTAAAAGTAGACATTCACTATTTAACTAACAATTTATTAAAATTTCAGAATCTAATTGAAAAGAATGGAAGAAAAGTAGATAAAATTAACTCACAATTAGCAAATTAAACGAACTCCACTACCACGAAGCGTCGAAGGCTCGAAGCTACGAAGCCACAACCAATCGCCGACCGGAGTTTGGACTTTGGAGCGCAGCGTCGACCGGAGTTCGCGCCAGAGTAGCCGAGTGAGGCAGTGAGAGTGTCAGGGGACTGTCAACGTGAGGTCAGTAAGGGAGACAGTGAGTCGAGTGAGATAAGTGAAAATTGAAAAGCTTTTTCTTTCCTTTGGTTCTATTCACGCGTTTCTGTATTTTTTATTTTATTTTATTTTTAACTTGTCTGATTTTTTTTTTTAAAAAAAGAAGGGGTGCAGGGGCCCCCATTTGCCCCTTAGTGGGTCCGCCCCTAAATAGCACGGTGAAAAAAATATGATAGATGATGGGACAATTAAATAGGGTAAATGTCTAAATATTTAACAAAGTTTAAATACAACTAAAGTGTCAAACATATATACCATTTTGAGTATAAAAATGATTAGTCATTCTGTATGATAGGATAATATAATTTAATAAGGTATCTAATAAACTTCATCATGTTATTAAATACTACAATGCATAAAAAATATTCTAAAAATAATATAAGTTCTAATTTTAGAAATTTTCATCATTATTTTTCCCTAATGGTTTCTAGTGTAATTTTTTTTATTAATTTTTCATAAAAAAAGATTTAATGGTTTTGTTTAATTGATTATTTACTCTGTGATTCTATCATAAAATCGCTCTACGGTATCCACTTGTCATTTTCTTTATTCAACCACATATTTGATCACCTTTTTTCGCAAAAAAAAAAGACAAACAACATAAAAATTACACGGCTACATAAACTTAAAATTATGTCAAGATTAGTCAAATTAAAGAGGAACAAAGACTTCACGTGAGAACTTATTACACAACATGAGAATGAGGAGATGAAGCAATGTAAGAGAAAAATAAGAGTACTTATTATGGTGTATATGTGTACTTGTKATGGTATATATAYGGTGAATAAGTACTTATTTTTATCAATYTCCTCGCAAACGCAAAAGGAGGCAGAAGCGGTTTCGGTTTGAATCTKGTTKGCTCCTTGATGAGMAATGCGAAGAAATTGTGAGGATGGCTTGGGAGGAAGGGGTAGACGGTTCAGWTGAAGAGAAGTAAAGTAGGGTGGCGAGACACYTGCAAAGTTGGAGTGGAGCCAAATTTGGGGGCCTRGAAAGACAGGTGGCGGCGATGGAAAGTGCTCTTAAGGAGGCCCAAARKGCTCCCATTTCTGAGGATTCTTGCAAGGAGTGCTTGCGGCTCGAATCCATTTTAGCTGATCTGTATGACAAGCAAGAAGCATATTGGCACTTGAGGTCGAGAGTGGCGGAAGTGAAGGATGGGGACAAGAACATTGCATACTTCCATCATAAAGCTTCGCAACGCAAAAGGCGAAATGAAATTGTTAGCCTTTATGATTCAGGGGGCGGATGGGTTACAGAGGAGGAAGATTTTGAACGGATTTTTGTGATTATTATGGCTCTTTGTTTGCTTCTAGCCAACCCACTGATCAAGAGATGATGGATGTGCTTGGGAGTGTGGACAACATCGTGCATGAAGATTTAAATACTCAATTACTATAAAGCCTTTTTCCAGGATGGATGTCTATGATGCTCTCAAGAGTATGCACCCAAGTAAAGCACTGGGTTCGGATGGCATGCATGCCTTGTTTTATCAACGTTTTTGGCATGTGGTGGGTGACCAAGTCTCAAATTATGTATTATCCCTTTTGCATGGCCTTGCTTCAGTAGGAGAAATTAATGCCACCAATATTGCCTTAATCCCTAAGGTAAAGCATCCGACTATTACTCTAGAATTTCGTCCAAGAAGTTTGTGCAATGTTTTGTATAAGCTAGTCTCCAAATGTATTGTTTTGCGGTTAAAAAATTATTTGGGGAGCCTCATCACGAAGAATCAAAGTGTCTTTGTCCCTGGGCGCTTAATTACAGATAATGCCCTTGTTGCGATAGAGCTTTTTCTTTCGATGAAGAATCGATATAAAGGTAAGAAAGGTTTTTTGGCTATGAAAAACTCGACATGAGTAAGGCTTATGATAGGGTTGAATGGGGTTTTCTGAGAAAGCTATTGTTGACGATGGGTTTTGATAGCCGATGGTGAACTTAGTCATGAGCTGTGTTTCCACTGTTAAATTTTCCTTTATTATTAATGGTGGGGTGCGTGGTTCGGTGGTGCCGTCATGAGGCTTGCGTCAGGGGGATCCTTTATCCCCGTATCTCTTTATTATGGTGGCGGATGCATTTTCTAGGATGTTGAATAAGAAGGTGGAACAGGGGCTCTTACATGGGGCAAAGGCGAGCAAACATGGGCCACTTGTGTCTCACCTCCTTTTTGCTGATGTTAGTTTACTCTTTGCTAGGGAAAACCGATGTGAATGCTCACTAATTGTTGATTTACTCAACCAATATAAGAAGGCATCGGGACAAAAGATTAATTTTGAGAAGTCGAAAATTTCCTTTAGTCGAGGGGTAACAACGGATCAAAGGGAGGAGCTACGAGTGCTGCTTAATATGCGGTAGGGGCGAGCGGGACCGGGCACCCAGTATTTTTTTAGGAAATCGGACTCGGTCCGGACCCGAACTGGTCTCAAAATCTGGAACCGAAATAGAAACCAGTTGAACCGGTTCCTAAAACTTAGGAACCTGTCCCGGAACCGCGGGGACCGGTTCCGGGACTGGGTACCCAGTTCATAAAATTTGTTTTTGCAAATTAATTTTGAGCTTGTAAAAAATTAACTTGGGAAATTCTAAGCTATACACATATGGTATAGCATTTTCTAAGTTGTACCTATGCTTTTCTGACTTTCTCAACTATACCTATGAACTACCCATTATTAATCAACTATACCCTCCTCTAGTTAAAAAACTAACCTTAGTTAAATTTTAAATGGGTTGTTGTTACGGTTGGGTGGTGTGTGGGTGGGTTGTTGTTAAGGAATTGACTTCTTTGTTATTTTTTTTTTATTTTTTTTGTTGTAAAAGTTAACTAAGGTTAACTATAAGAGTTGAATTAAGGTACAAGTGATTAATAATTGGT